>VZTO01012285.1:7394-40837 GCA_013400615.1 Syrrhaptes paradoxus
CTCTGCTGCAAAATTCTAATGAGACCACAGCAAGTCACTTCAATTTGAGGAGGAAGAACTCAGGGAGTTATCTTCCTCAGAGCTAAACAGTCCATAATTTTAAGGTTTTGCACAAACAAAAGTTTAAAAGATTGACAGAAGCCACAATACAAATCAATTTCTGCTAAATCCTTCTTTGCCAAATTAAAAATTGTTTTGCAGATACACTTTCTTCCAGCACTTTTTATGCTTCACCCATTAGTTTGTCTTTGCCTCCAACAGCAAAACTAGCAAAATGAAGAAACAGGATTTTGAAAAATATTATAATTTTTTTCACTAACATCACCAGGAATTCTAAAGGACAACACCCCGCATGCTTCTTTTGCCACGTACTTCAGAATACAGTAGCTAATTTAAGTTTCAAAATGTATTACAACACAGCAACACAGTTTTAATCAAAAAACTCACACTTGAGTAGAAAGTCTCTCACAGCTCACTTCGCATGCTCTCTTGAAGAGAGCACGTCACGCTACTTTCTGCCAGCTGATAGAGCAGGCCAATTCACATCAAACAAATTCTGAATGGATACCCAGTGATTTTATCTTTGACACTGAAGAGCTTTGGAAAAAAAGGAAAGAATATGCAGTGAAATGGAACATTCAGAAAACCAGAACCAAACTATGATTTCAGCAATGACACACACACAAAGAAATACTGCCCAGGCCACAGCTTCATTTTACAGTATTAGCATGCAATGAAGTCCACCTTTTCTGGGAAGGCAAGCCTCATAACTGAAGATGACACTGAATACAATTTAAAAAAAAAAGTAAAGATCTAAAAAAAAAAAATCATGGCTGTTTCAAGTGGGAGCAAAATCAAGTATTAACACTAAATGTTAGCCAGCAAAACTTTTAAATTTTAGATGATCCAATATAATGAAGTCTCCATTGTTCTTGCCACTACTTTTGATATAAAACTTCTGATTTGTTCTTTTAAAATAAATATTTTGCAATATCATCTAGAAATACCGTAGTACAAGCCCAAACAATATTAGGCTCATTTTCTAAAAATATGAAGAACTCTGAATTGTGCCACCAACAGTAGGCTGATGGAGCCAAAAAACTCTGGCGTGCCAATTGTTACGCTGGGCAACTGCTACTTGGCATATGGAGTCTCTGTTGTTTTGCTGATAAAAATCTTACACTGGCTCTTCTCCATATCAGATAACATTGCTTCATCAAGCCTAACGTACCCATTGTAGTAGTCAAAGCTCAAAAAAGATGAAAGAGTTTCTTGCATACAGCATTAGAAATAAATTACATACTGAAGTGGCACTTGAAGCAATGAACTCTAATCCTGCTATTTATATACTCCCAAGGTCAGAATTAATAGTTAATAAACTTCAGAGCAATTCTACCTTAAGATTTCATTTTATCCCTTAAGACATAAGACAGTTAATGGTTACATACCCTTATCAGAAAAAAAAAAGTGTTAGCTATGTACATTTAGGTTTGACTCAACCCAAACCACCTCAAATGCAAGTAAAGATGAAGATGTGCAGCAGCACCAGTGTACAGTGGTCCAGGCTGCAGCAGCCCAAGTCTATTGGCATGTTTATCAGAAAGGCCGGAAGAAAACCTCGGTTGCTTCAGTTTATGATGGAGATTCTGGCCACAAAGCAGAGGCCACATTTTGGAAACATGCACAATAACCAACTACTAACAGGAGTATCATCATCACAGAGCAGATCAGGACACCTGAACACCTGTTGGTTGGGTGGACAGAGAAAGCAGAACATTCCCATGCACATAATTTATTTGTAACGCTTTTGTACTTCAAGTAAGATTCCAACTAAATATATTACCGTCTTTCTTATGATAAAAATATATTTATCCCATCTCAGAGATTACCCATCCTACCAGTGCTACTGATAATACCTTCCTGTTAACCGTCCATTATTTGTCTCACGATGAATGCTATGACAAAAAATAAAACCTGAATTAATCACATCAGAAAAAACTATCCTCCCACAGAAACTCTGCTTTTCACAAACACAATAAAAATCCATCTTCAATAAGAAATATTTTCTCTTTGAAATATAAGGATAATCTTGTCCTCCTACATATTTATAAAATTGCCAGAAGCATCCTTCCAATTAACTACAAGTAATGTGAATCTTCTATTAAAACTCATTAGTGTTGCTTTCACTGGCCGTTCCACTCAGACATGAATCTATTTTGGTTTTTATAAAAAAGCAAACTACTCTGTACACATGAAATGAAAGTTAAATACATTATAGAATCAAACCTGTGACTTACTCAGACACCTACGTTACTTAAAAGGGGTGTGCACATGCTGCAACATGAGCCAAAACAGCTTGCCAATGGCCATGGTTCATCTGGTGATCAAGTTCATTAAAAAACAAAAAGTGTTAACACTGTAAGAAAGAAAACACTTCATTTTCTCTGCATTTTTACATGTATGAAATTTATAATTTATGAGACACTATATAAATTAGGTAGTGAATTAATACAATTTCACCACTCAGAATACCACTTCATTGACGTGGCCATAAAGTAGACTGATGTGACCATAAGCATGTCCCCAGAGCATCCCACCACACACTGCAGACAGACCAAAAATCAGTCTCTCTCTCTCTGCTATCCCAGGTTATTTTCTGATGGACTTCAATGCAGGTTTAGCACGAATAATCTTCTCCTGTTCTCTCACAGAACTCTGTAACTATAACAAAAACATCTTTCTAACCTGCGTGATCTCTACTGCCTGCCTAGCACCCATCACTGCCTATTGAACTAGCTCATCTACATGCAGCTCACAGCTTACCAAGGCTCAAAGACATACAAAGTCACTTCTCCAGAGCTTCTTATGCTCTTCCCTCTGCCACACCACACATCGGAGAGAAGAACTGCAGCCTTGCCTTACTATGGTAGCTATACACACTCTCTTGGGAGGAAGGACAAGACCCCCCGGCCCTCCCGGAAAGCCTCCATGCAGACAGGACACCATTTGAGGGTGCAGAGACTCGCGCTGCCCCAGTGAGCGGCTGAGGCACAAAGCCGCAGCAGAGAAAAACCCTCACTCCCCAGCTGTAAGGCTTCCCTCTTGCTTTGTAACACAAGTCACTAGCACTACCTCGGAAAACCAGGAGACAGGATCTATCTAGGCCTGTGCATGCCTCCTGTGACTGCCACTACAGGACTAGCTAAAAAACAAAACAAACCCAAAACCCCAGCATTGTATCAGAGCACAGGACTCAGCCAAGGAAATGCATGCTGCCATTTGTCCCAAACAGGAGGTGACTCTCACTTTTGAGTTGCCTCTTCTCATATTTTAGGGTAACAAGTTTTGACAAGAAGTTTTTCCACAAGCAGGTTTCAAGGTTGGTTTACTGAGGAAAAATGGTGGAGATCTCCTCTTACACAAATTACTACTCTCTCCCACAAATGACAGCTACAGCTTTCTTGGACAGAGGCAATTTAGAAAGTTTCTCTAATGGATGAAAAACCTTTTCAGCTGGTTTTCAGTGCACTGAGAACTTCAGGCAGTTTTCTATTCCACCCTTATTTCTCCAGTGCCCTAAGATTTGTATAACTCTTTTATTACTATCTTTCTCTTCTGTAACAGTTGCTTTTGGTTTCCCTTCTATTTCCACTCTTCTTGAAATAAGTACAGCAGATACCGCATTGACACACAACTGTCACTACTGAAATATCTGCTGCTTGTTCTAGTGCATGCTCAGGTGTATGCAGAGGCATCCTAGGCTATCTGCAATACCACCCCTTTTTTTTTTTTTTTTTTTTTCAACAAAGTAGATGTAAGAGTCTGATCAACAAAGCAGGATCAGCAAGAATGAGCTTCAGGGTAAGCTGAGAAAAGGTCCAGGTCTGCCCAGACTTGTGGCCCAATGTGTGCCATACAGCTGTAACTCCATGATGGAGCAAACCTCCCCCACCCTTCCTCCCTCATCTCTCACCACAGCACAAGGCAAAGGCAGAAGAGAAAAAAAAAACTCCAAGATGAGGATTAAGTATGAGATGTACTTCCCAATAACGATTTTTTGTGCTTTTTGTCTTGAATAAACCGGCAAAATGTTAGCCATTTTTATTGCTTGGGACATTTAGGACTGCTAAGATAACTCCTGTACAGTGTAAGGCTATTGCACTTCTATTAAACAGCACTGAGCCCCCACATAAAGGCTCTATTCAGAGTGAAGCAGCCCCTCACTGGAAGGGGATGGAGCAACCACAATTTAGGGCCATTTAATTCCTGAAAGAACGCCTCTGTACTGGGATCCAATATCCTTTAATTCAGCCACATTAGGCTCCTACCATTATTGTATCCATCTCAACTTTCCTGTAAATTTCCCTGGAGAAGGGCCCTTAATGAAGAAATCATCTGCCTTAGGGCTATGTAAATGGCTTATATTTACATCACTTTCTTGGCAACACAGGCACATCGGATGTAAAACACTGTATTTCCCCAAAATGGAGAAAATGTGCTATGACAGGAACCAATGCTGAAAAAGAGCTTTTAGGACGTTGCTACTGGTGTATTTTTCCTGTCAGAACATGTTGTGTTTCATTTTTGAAGAAAATAATCAAACAGCTTTGCACTAAAAAATATAAAAGACAGTTCTGCAATGAAAACAAAGTAAAAAACTCGTTTTCCTGTTTACCTAAAACGTTACCACAGAAAGCCTCATTGTGTGGTTAAATGACATAATTACACATGATCTCCAAAAAACCACAAAATGGTCAGCATTTTTTCTGCCTGAAAAATACCCACAAAATTTTAGTAAGAATGTCACACTACCAAGAAGTTTTTACATCCAGACTGTTTAAATTAATGGTACAGCACAATACATACGCACAAAATAGAGAAGAAATAAATTGCTTTTACACCACTTAAAGTACCCGAAGACATTAAACTTTCTTGAATTAAAATCTAGATTTATTGTTCTCATTTACTTGGCCCAGCAGTCCTAACTTAATGTATGAAACCAAGTGGGTCTCATTCCTTGCAAAGCACATGCATTTCCCACATCTAACACAGCTGGCACAGATACGAATATTTGGGATCATATGGCTTAAACACAGCCCTGCTTCTCCAGCAGGAAATCATCTTTTACCCTAAGCAGAAGAATGACTGACTTCCCGCCTGTTCCTAGTCTGTATCCTTAAGACCAGAAGAAATGTGTTATTAAGTCTGGTAATTGGACTGCAAGGAACCTTAAATCACAAATGAGTACTGAACTTTTCTTAGGAGACAGAAAATTTAGGAAAATGACTCTTACTAGAGAGGGAAACTTAAGAAGCACCAGTGATTCAGCACCCTGTATAAACTAAATTGTGCTCTAATGGCACAGAATACAACACTGAACAAATCCAGAGAAACTCCACCAGACCTCTGAATTCAACCCTGATTTGGTTTTGGTGGTGACAATAGAAATTGTAGGAGACTATTTAAATTTCAGATCTCCATTGCACCTCTAGGGTTTTACATGAGGCTGCAATCCTTAAGTTTTCATTATTTCTTGGTTCACTTTTGGATATAACACAGCAAGACCTCAGCGCACTAAATACTGTGGAATCTTTATTAAATCAGCTGATCTTTTGCCACCTCCAGCAGTTTTCTATAATCCTTGAAAGTTTCAGCTACTGCTGACTTTCCTTTTTCAACTTAGGCAAAAGACCAATTCTAAATACAGAACATATTTCTGAGGCCAGAAACATTTTCATGGCATATTATGAGAAAGGGTCATATTTATGAACAAGGGTAATCAACACTCAAAGTTAACAACAGAATGACGGTTGTTCTAAAACACTAACTAGATCAAGATTAGCACTTATTCTAAAAATAAAAAAATTAACTGAACTGCACTTAAGGTGAACAGAAGAGATTCTCAACTGGCTAAAATAGAAATGCATTAAAACTGAAATTAATCATAAAGTCTAGAACAAAAAAAGCTGCAGACATGAAGCAGTGACTTATTTCCTGCTAATTATGCATTAGCACAGTGTTTCACTTCTTGCTTGGACACACCTATACAACAAACAATATTATCTACTAAATAAATGCAAAGCAAATTCCAGCGCAAACACCATTAAACAAAGTGTTTTACAGTATGGAAATATTTTATGTTTGGGTTTTTTAAAAGAAAAAACAAACAATTCTTCCTGCTACTGCTAAATAATTTCAGGTTTTTTATATTAAATTTATGTTGTCCTCAAAGTAAATCCTTTTTAGGATAACTGAACATGCAGACAGGTGTGAAGCCCTGGTGTGCACAACTCCTGTGGGGCTTATTCTGGAGTTGTCAGTGACCAGACCCATGCCATGCTGCTCTGCACAAGGTGGCCTCGGGCTGCAGCATCAGATGCAGCCGTGGCCACCACCTCCTCCCCTTCCTCCCTGTAAGGGCAGGGTCACTGCCCAGGTGCCCCACACAGCCGGGCCTTCTGGCATTATGGGTGCGTCCTGGTGGGACTGTTGGAGTCACCTCGCAACCCCCACTCTTGGCCCCATCTCCACGGGTATCTGGTACGCTGTTATTTTGGCACCTGTAAAAAGCTGCTCATCTCTACTTTGCATGACTTTTCAGAAATGACTGTGAGTTTCTCACACCCAACGATCTTCCTAACAAAACAAACAAACAAATCACTCCAATTCAGGTGTATTTCAGTTTTTAACCAACCAAGCAGATGACCAAAAGAACCACTGAACAGAATCTGAAGCTAAGGCACATTGCAAGGAGGTATTTATTTTAGGTATATTACATTTCCTCATATAAACCTGAACGAGATTTAAACATCCCATCTAGATAGATGAAAAAGGAATGTAACATGCCACCTGTCCCATAAACAAAAGCCCATCAATAGTTTCAAAGCCATTCCATCCTATAGGCACGTTCATTTCAAGACCATACAGAGAGCCAGATATTAAACAAGGGCAAACAAAACATGCAAAACATAACCAGTTTCTCCCACTGATTTCTTTCCACAGGAACCTGTGCCTCCAGTCCCTAGAAACTACAATCCATGTGCACCATAATTAGAAAACCTTTTCATAAGCAACAGGTCCTGCAAGACAATAATGAACAAAACCCCAACATCCCGAGTTACACATTTCTAACTTTCTCACTTATATATTGCAGTAATCACTTAATTCCTGTGCAACCCAGTGAAATTATCAACTCACAAATGGAAAGGCTTGTTCTGTATCTATAGTGCACCAAACTGTGCCAGTGACTTCAGCAAGTAGACATAAAATAGTAAATTATAGGAGGTAGGGCGGTTCCCCCCTTTCCACCATTTCCTGATATTTGAGACTCAGTTTTCCCATTCACTGTCTCATACTAATTTTGACAGACATCTGCAAACATAGCTTTTTATAGACATTTCTAATTCCCAAACATCACAAGCTAGTCTCTCTAATGATACTGCCTGGTGCACGATATGGCAGGTTCCTCAGAGAGAGCTGCAACTCACCAAGGTCAGACAGTAAAATCTGCTCAACAGCCAGCAACCTCAACAAGCCTCAGCATAGACATGCCTATGTCAGGGAAGCAGAGAGGGACATGTCACGAAGCGAAGGGAGCTCTAGCAGACTAACCACATCCACACCAGACTTCAGAATAGCGCTCCAGAGTGCTGGTAAAAACCATAATTAAATCACACATATAACAGAGAAGTTGAAATTCTTAAATAGTAAAACTACTCAACTACTTCAAGTCTAATTTTACCGTAATTTGACTAGCATTTGCATATAATGTTCTTAAACGTGCTAGGCAAAAACAGGTCAGAAAAATATCATACATTTCTTAAGTGCAGCACTAAATATGATTTTGTATACATTGAGTCCTCTGCATCTTCCTCAGCCACTGCCAGTTGCACATAGTGGCAGCAAAGGGTGGGAGGGAGGAGAATAAAATATTTTTCCACTAGTCCCATTTGCTGCTAGTCCTATTCATGCAGGCTTTACTACACGGGTAACAGAGTAAAAAAACTGACTACAGGAAACAAAATGGGGGGGGAATATCTTAACAGCTGAGTCCAAGAAAAGTTTAGTAAACCTCACTTTCAGTCACCAAGGCAGAGGAAGATAAAAATTAACTTCCTGAAAAATCATTGGTAATCCTTGTTTTTCTTAAAGACTAATTTAATAGTTAGTGTCACTGAAAGTCACTAGTTTTGTATCAGCATTTATTAGTTTGCTAATAACAACTATGCAGGATTCTCAAAGGAGTGTGTTCAAGAGAGGTACCTCTCAGAACATTGCCCAACTTCCAACCCCCAGACCTCTCCAGTCCACTTCCTAGTATTTTTTGTATTAAGCCATAAAAACTCGTCACTTATCATATCTTTGCTATTTAAACAAAATGGATAAATACAGTTACCCTATTTTTGACTTCAGGCTGCACACACATGTTCTGTACAGTACATACACAGACACATGCTCTGGGCTGGAACACAGCAAGTTATGAGACTGTGTTTGTATAATTTTTAAATAAAGTAAAAAAAACCTGGCTATTGCTTCACTTATGAGAATTCTTTACTCAGCTCCTTAAAAAANAACAAAATGGATAAATACAGTTACCCTATTTTTGACTTCAGGCCGCACACACATGTTCTGTATGGTACATACACAAACACATGCTCTGGGCTGGAACACAGCAAGTTATGAGACTGTGTTTGTATGATTGTATGTTTGTAAAAAAAAAACTGGCTATTGCTTCACTTATGAGAATTCTTTACTCAGCTCCTTAAAAAAAAAAAAAAAAAAAAAAAAAAAAAAAAAAAAAAGAAAAAAGTCAACACTTGACCTGGCTTCGTGTTCCCATTCACATTCATAGACCAACCTGTGCTGGAAACCTGGCCAGTCAAAACAGTATTAAAACACAGTACTGTAAATCTGTAACAAACAGTAGGATAAATTAATTGTATTTAAAAAGTAAAGGTATACTTATAAAATTTGTCAAGTATTTGATCTGCACAGCCTCCTGTTTAACTAGCCTGTTAGGCTATTTTAAAAAGTGAAAGTTCTATTTTAAGACTATCAGAATCAGTCTGTATCCTTTAAACCCCCATTTAATCCCAATTATGAGTAAACATCAAACATCCCACGAACACTACAACACGAAAGGAATTTTAATGAGAAAACAATCAAGAACTTAAAAGTAGTCCTAAGGAATCCATTAAAAGTTTTTGAGTTTGTTTTTGTTTAAAGGAAATGGTGCAAAATGTCCTTGCAATCCCAACGTTCCCAAGATTGCAATCTGAAGGCCCCCTTAGATGCCATGCCTTAAAAGGCAAAAAGAGTCTAGACATACTGGTAAAACAGAACATTAAAAAAATAGATGTAGGCCAGAACATTAAAGAGCACTGCCAGCTGTACTGGGGAATGCGTGAAACCTTCAAGCTAGTCTTGCTGTTTAGACTGTCTTAGAAGCATTATACAGTAGTATCTCATCCAAAATAGAAAGAGGCCACAAACTTTCATTGTGTAACGGCAAATCCACCTACTCGTGATTTTATAACTCAAGAACAGATCTGCCTGAAGACTGCAAACAAACTTGGCACACGGCAAACAGAGGACTATAAAATGTTGTTAACAACACAAAACCCTAAGACTGGCAACAGTGCCTTTGCCTTCTTGGTCAGGATTCTGACTGTACTGCCACCATGAACTAAAAATACTGAACACCCCAAAGACGTAGGACACTATTCTATTCTATAATTCTGGAAGAGCACTTTTCCCAAAATACTTAAAAAGGTTACCAAGTGATAACACCACATAAAATTAAAAGATCCCAGTGTTTAACAAAAGGTTTCATCTACATTAGATAAAAAGTTTCTAAGCATTAAATGCAAGAATTAGTTCTTTAGGAGAGTATATGGCCAAACAACTAATTAATTTATTCACAACATTCAAGTGGCATTATCAGTTCCTAGCATGAAAATAACTCCATAAGATAACAGTTACTGAAAGTTAAAGACTAGTAGGACATAAGTATTTTGTAACATTTACAACCATGTTTGTTCCTTTCTTGCATTAACTTTTCAGCGTAAAAATGTAAAAAAGTACAGAAAACCACTAATATAGAAATGCTTCTAGCTGATTCACAAAATAATTTTACAAGAAATTGCCAGAATTGTTATGAGTAGTGCTGTATCACTGGCAGATTTATAGCATTTAAAAATAACAATGTTTAGTTTAAGTGAAAGTTACAGTGGAAGTACCACCATATGCAACTCCAGATCTAAGCACAGCACATATTTCTACATACCAGGCACACACACGGTTCCTGTGCTTTTAAGCTATATCCCCTGTAATGAAGGGAACTATCGTGAACATGTTCAGCTCAGCTGCGCGATGAATGCTTTGTGAGCAAGCTAAAGAAAACTTAAAGTATCTTGAACAAGACATTACTCCATCACCAACACCTGAACACCAAGTCATGTATTAAAAAAAGTTTAACTGCAGACAATGCTGAAGACACTTATTTGGGTAAAAACGCATCACATTCTTCCACAAGCTAAGGCATTAGATACCAGAAGCTTAATTACAATTAATTAAATACAGCAGTCAGAAATGTGACACTCATAGTCCCCAGTTTAATTTGCACACAGCAAGATTAAAACATTAAAAGTTACTTTGCTCACCTGAAACCACATTTCGGGCATTATGACATTCCCATAACATACTGCAGTGTGAGCAGAGATTTCATCCTGGACATTTACTAAATAAAAGAGCGCTTGAGGCCCGCAGCTGCAGACTGCATTACTTGATCCATACTGTTGTATACTGCGTTGGCTTCTCAGTTCTGGTGAGTGCTATGCCAGCTCAAAGACCTCCTTACCCATAGTCAGTAATAGTTTTGATCCATCTTTCCTCTACTCATGGTTGTACATTCTTACACATTTTCTACATCAGGTTGGTGTCACCCAGCTTTTGCTTTCTTCCTCCCATATTCTGAAAAGTTAATGGTACAAGTTCCAGAGAAACCTAAACATTACTTACATGTTTTGGAAGCAACTGACTACACAAATCATCTGAGAATTAGGTGACTCATTTTTTAAAAAAAATTAGAATGCATTTTCTTTTAATCCAACTCTAATTTAGAAGTAGTGACTACTACCCCCAGGGATTAACTCGGTCAACTGAGAAACTATTTTTAAGACCAAAGATCACCAGTATCCAGTGTCATACTTAACACCTTCTGAACAAGCAGCTACAAACACCACTGAGAATCAAAACTCAATATACAACACGCAAAGCCATGAGGATTTCTTACATAAACACACATTTACTACTTGAAAATTAAGAGAATGACAGATGGAAGATACAGTTAATCACAGAATGACCATAAATTACCAATGCAACCCTAGGACATAACAGGAGAGGTATCTCCAGCAGAGGCTTGAAAAGTGACATATCCTACACACTGGTAAAACACACTTGAAAGGTTACCCACTACTC
The DNA here is from genome assembly GCA_013400615.1 of Syrrhaptes paradoxus. Taxonomy (NCBI): domain Eukaryota; kingdom Metazoa; phylum Chordata; class Aves; order Pterocliformes; family Pteroclidae; genus Syrrhaptes; species Syrrhaptes paradoxus. The sequence goes on from VZTO01012285.1 coordinate 18,873, forward strand.
AGGTTGTGCCTACTGAGAAACAATTGCCTCAGTCAGACAGTGGTGCAAAGAAGGGCTCCCGGATGGTCCCGAGACCAGAGAGCCCCTCTTACGAGCAGAGACCAAAACAATTTTGTCTTGCCTTGCGCAGGAAGATGAAGGCTGGCTGAGTGCAGACAGCTGCTTCGAAGTGCACAACAGACTAAGGAGCCGTTATGGAAAGCGGCAGTGTTAACACAAGAACAAATGGCTGTACATTTCCTAAAATTAAGTTCACACCAGAAATGAGGAACATTTCTATACCTCCAAAGCACAACAAATGAACAAAAGCTAACTTTAAGGTGAAACTATCATTTATGGGAAAAAAAAATGTCAGGTACAGGGCTGCCTGTGACACTGAAGCTGCCTTAGCAGGCTCAGATGTCTCCTGCAGCACTCGGCTTCTCACCAAGCCCGCTGAATGCTTTACACCAGGACCAATGCTGAGGAGTGACCTTACTATGCATTTCCTGACCTCTACGAGATACAGTCTAATTTTCCGTATCTTATTTAACACCCCATTTACATAAAACCAAACTTCATAATAACAAATGTGAAAGAAATCTCAATTTCAATTTTCAATTCAAAGCCAACTTTCAAATCTCAATTTTCAGTTCACACTGCACTGAGTGGCCAACTGGTAACTTCCACAATTTACAGAATGACAGCTGCCTGTAAAGCACATGGCTCTCCACTCTAACAACCCATTAATCGAAGCAGATCAGGAATCACACTGCTGTGCAGCTGCACAGGAGTACTGCTGAGAGACCCAGGGAGAAAGGAGAGGGGAAGAGTCAGACGTGCCTTAAGATGTGACACACTGGACGGTGGTGGGAGGTTGGGTACTCCATCTAGCCCTCCCCTCCAGAAGTGACGGAATGGGATGCTGAGGTGAAGGCACAAGAAGGCAGCTATAATTAAAAGAGATCACTGAACACCTCATAATAGTTTTCAACCTGATTCTAATAGTCAGCAATTAGCTTACTCCTTGGAACATAAGTGTTATTACTCTAATTTTTTAATATAATTAACAATGAGAATTCTCAATAGTCTTATTATCCACGCAGGCATGTATTATAGGCTTTTTGAATTTTGTTTTCTTCATTGCATAGATCCTGACAGGAACTTTACTGTAGTCCTGGCCTTAACCAATTTCTGGATCTGGAAATGTGCAATGACAGTAAGCCACAAAACAACTTTTTCCAACATTCAGCTACTCTCCATCAATGAAGATGGAACTTTATATTCTGAAAATTGTGAACATATGAACTGCTATTCCCCCTAGATTTCACTTAGCTCAAAATCTTGCCTCCACTGAGGGGCAATAGCATATGCTATAGAGAACAGGATGAGAAAAGCACGCAGTAATACTTCCCAGTACGCTCATCAGCAACTTGTAGCTCTGAGACCTCCCAAGCAGGAGTATTATCTTCTTCAACAGGAGTCTCTGATGGATTTTCATAGCATTTGGAACAGACAAATGAAAAAAAAGTCTAGGGCTGTCTAAGCCACAGAGACCACCACAAATGCCATCCTCTTTTACGCTAGCAGGCGATAAGGGTTTTTTCTGACACTTGCTACTTCCCTTAGAAGGTTGCTCTGTGATCTTACTGCTCCAGTTAAACAATTCCTAACCACCGCCACTGTCACAAGAACTGGCCAGACACGATTTTTCACGTCGACTGTCCCAGCTGTTAAGGATGATGTGTGTTACTTTTAATCAAGTGCCTGTGAAAAACCAGCAGAATCCCCGTGAGAACCAGTGAGGCTCCCAACAGGATCCTGCCTGCTCTCCTCATAACTCGCCTCACAGCCTGATGAACAGCCCACCCGCAGCTATGGTTCCCAAAGAAATCAAGAAGCAGACAGCAGGCGGTCACAATTCACCATAGGAATTTCAGTGGGAAATGTATGTCTACACCCAGCTTTAATGATAGTAAGATCCTTGAAAGTGCAGAATTATAACAACTAAGGAAAAATAATAATGCATTTAGAAAAGCTGAAAAGAAAAATAAAGTGAGGAAAAAAAAGCAGGCAATCTCATCTAAAGTGAAACAATATCCAGCAAAGATGCGGTACCTGGTAACCAGCCCATCTCTTTTGGATGACAGCAATGGGCCCCTCCTGATTCCTCATATAATAAACACCTTGCTTCAGCAAGCACACTCAGAAAAGGACTCTCCTTAGGGAATTCAAGGGAATGGGGAAGAAGTACTGAAGTGAAATAAATTGTTTGAGGATGTCCATAGGAAAGTTTTCCAGGGATATGTTTGATTATTGCACAATAATCTCCATAGGAAGTATTAAAGCCCCCAAAAGCATGAGAAACATAAAACCATGCCAGAGAGTAATGAAAATGAACTCTAAAGAGCTTTTCTGCTCTGGTCTCCAAGGACAGCTATCTAATCTCTCACATCTGCCGTATGGCAAGGTACTGCTCCATCTAAATGCTGGAAAGTCAGTGAGACAATTTCCACCTAGATTTCAACCTCCCCAAAGGAGCAGCTTTTCTTTGGTTAGTACACAACTGTACTGGCTTCTCCCCAGATCCCATTTCAAGTTCAAAACCTCATTGAAAAAAAAAAAAAGGGCACAAAACCAAGCATCAGAGCTCCACATGACCTTAAGTCTCTCCCCCATTTATTTCCCTTCACACCGTTTACTTCCCAGCTGCCCAATGAACCCCATCAGGTGTCTCAGCCACCCCAGTAGCCTTGAAAACTCCTTTCCTGAGACAGTCCAACACTCACCACCTTCCTTCCTTCCAGCTGCTTCTTTACCAGAGGCTTACAGCTCCAGCCCGTTACAGCAGATGTTTCCTCACAGCTCCAAATAAACACACATGCAATTATTTCAACAGAACAGTAAGACAGAGGCAAAAGAGAGACTTTCTGAAAAGCTCACCTACCTAACAGTAAAACTTTCAAAAAGAGGAATATCAGTTTAACACCAAGCTGTTCCACATGGGTCCTTTTTATTATTTCTTCACTATTTTTCATATTGAATATTACTGAACATTAGCAGGCAACTGAATGTACTACATAACTGTTCAACTTAGCTGTGAATAAGCCCTAAATAGTAAAATACAGTTTTCTTAGTTTGCATACCCAAATTAAAACAAAAACCCGTAATGCTACTCAACCTTTTCTGGGAGTCAAGGGAAAGAAAGCCAAAACAAGACCCAGAAATAAGCTGCACAATACTATACATGAATCACGTCTGTGCCCTTTTAAAGGGCAATTCAGGGCACATCCTCCTGAAATATTAATGAGTTTTAAACTATTCTCCCCTCTAGCAGCACTTACATTACTCCATATGCCTAAACCGTCATACTGCTTCCCATCCTGTAACAACCCCCGTAACAATATTTTGTATCAAAAAAGAAAAATCTACAACAGAACAATAGAGCCCTGCAATCACCTATTTTGAGTCACTTGGGGTTTTTTTCTCCCATTCCCTGTTCTTTCTGCTTCTGACAATCAAAAAGGGGCATTTGGAAGAAGAGCTATTTAAGCCACAATGCCCAACAGTTATCTTTCATATACAGCACTAGGAACTAATTTGCGAAAAGTCCTTCAACTGAAGATTAGAATAAACAGCAATGTTTGTCTTGAGCTGATACTTGTGTCTGCCAATCACATAAGTATTTTAAGACAAATCCTGATGCTAAATGAAGCACATACATTGTAATCATTTCTGTAGCATTCTTTTTACTAGAATGCGTTTAGAGACCTTTTATCTTAACCAATACTTACCTTTTTTTTTGTTTTCTTGCGTGCAATAAAGGGAGTTCATCTTCATTTTTAAGAGCTAGAGTTCTATACCATGGACTTTAATACATTTTAGTTCCTACAGTATTTTCATAAAGGTACTATTAAACATAATTTAAATAATTACACTTGACAAATAAGCAGATTAAGTGCACTGTGGAATGTGTTCTCTCTTCTTTCTTTTCCAAAACTGCTCAGTTTCCCATCAGTTTGCAAAATTCAGTTGTTTGCTCTACCCATCACTACCATGAATTAGATAGAGCTTCTTTCAGTTGTGTAGAAACTAAACCTGTCGAGATTGTACACAAGTTTCCACCCTATATTAGCTAATTTAATTTCTGACCCAGTGGATTCATCCACTCCATAGGAACCATGTGCAACAGCTCAGATGACTCTTATTAAAAAGGGACAAAACATTACCCAGTTCACCTGATAATACTAATCTGCACGTATACACCTTCCTATCGATGTACTGGAAGTAGTAACACCTTTGATCAACAGACAAAAGAACTCCCATATCTGTGTGTTCTTTACAAGACTTAAAATTAACAGGTATTCTCCATGTAACTCTGGAACTCGTTCCAAGCAAATCAGAGTTTGATAATAAAGGATTCATTAACTCATGATCGGTAATCACTCATTTTAATTACAAGCTTTTAAAGTGACTTGCCACAGTTATTAACATACTACAGAAAGGATCATCAGAGGAATAGAAACAAAAATCCCGAGGGCAGATTATTTCAGAAGCACCACCCCAGGAATTCTACCACATGGACAGTTGTTAACAGTTCAAAGACAGGTAGATGTTGCACAGCGATGACAGATTCTTTGGCTTCAGTCCTGAACACACATAATGTAAATAGAGCTCTTCCCTGTTAGACTACTAGGGCAGCACACTCATTGCTACCGCTTACAGACCAGAGTCTATTCTACACTGAAAAAAAAAAAAAAAAAAGGCAACTCACACTTGCAAATTCTGGATTTTACTGAGTATTTCTAAAAAATGATCAAAGATTAATCACCAAAGTCCTCTATAAATTTCTGTCACTGTTGAACCTAGGATACTTCAAATTTATTTTACACGAAACCTTATGTGCAAGCTTGTCTTGTACTAACCAGCAGTGGTTTTAAATGCTGAAGTTATATATATGAGATACTAAAATGTTTTTGCCACCACAGTCCTCAAAGAACTCACCCATTTTAAGGGAAAGCAATTTATAGTACCCTATAAGAAACTAATTTAAAAATTATTTCAAGCTTACTGCCATTTTCATAACACACCTATTTTAAAATATCCTGAAAAACACATCTGTTGGTTTAAAAAATATTAATATTGAAGTGTCTTTAAAAGTGGATCAGATGAAGACAAACAGCAGCAGCAGAAAAACAGATCAAATGCTGAGGTACTATTACACGTTAGCTGCTATGGTGCTGCAACACTTGCACAGACTCCATCAAACTAAACAGTTCAGCTGTTCAACGTACATGAACAAACATAACTTACATTTTCTTTCAGAAGGGAAAAACGTGAGTTTGGGGTTCCCCCCCCCCCGAGTTTATTTTCTTTTACTCCGTGCACTCGGGAGAACTTCAGCCTGTTACAGACACAGGCTAAGTGAACACTCCGCAGGCACCCAGCCGACCCCCAGGGACAACGCCCGCCTGCAGCCCCTCACCCAGGTGGTTCCCACCCATCCTGTGGCTCGGGACACGGGAGCACGGCCGGCCCACGGCACACCCCGCGGCCAGGGCCCCGTGCCCGCAGCACCGGGCTGGGAGGCAGCGTCCCCCGGGCAGGACCGGCTGCGCGCCGCCAGCCACAGCGCTCCCCAACGCCTCTCTACGGTGAGGGACATTTAATACTCAATTTGAAGTATTGATGCACCGAAAGTTACCTTTTTTTCATTTTTAACCTATCCAAAACCAGCAGTGTGAGGGGGTTCCAGTACCCCGGTGACCGAAGGGCGCGGGCAGGCCGTGGCACGCACACTGAGGTAAAACCCTTTACCTCAGCCGCCAGCAGCTGCAAACCCCTACAGAGCCCCCCACAATGCAGGCCCAACCCGGCCCGTTTCCCGCTGCCCGGGGAGGCCACACCACCTGACGGGAGCCAGCCCGGACGCCTCTCGAGCCGCCCGGCATCCAGCAGCGCTTCCTCCAGCCGCCGGGACGGCAGCGGGCAGAGCGCCGGGGGCGGGGGGGGGGGGGGGGGCAGCTCGCGCCGCTCCCGGGCCCTCCCCGCCCCGCGCGCCCCGCTGAGGTGACCCCTCCAACGGCGTGCGCGCCCCAGCGCCCAGCTCGGCGGCGGCCGGTGACACGGGGCTTCCCGGCCGCCTGAAATGGAGGACGGTTGGGCCGCCGCCAGGCGCCGCGCCCGCAGGTACGCACCTCGCCGGCAGGCCGGCAGAACGAGAGGCGCGGCCCCGCCGCCGCGGGGTGCCTTCGCCCGCTCACCTCCCACACCGGTATGAGGAGAGGAGCCCGCCGGGGCTGTGGGGGGGGTGGGGTATCTCCCGAGCGCGGGCTGCCGCGGGCCCGCTCCCCGCCGGCGGTACCTACCACCTCGGCCAGCTTGATCCTGCCGAAGGTGCCCCGCAGGTACTCCAGGTCGCAGCGGAGGCCGCCCAGCCCGCGGCGCTGGCTGACGGGCTCGGTGGTGGGCTGGTAGGGGCTGCTGGCCCCCGAGATCATGGAGGTGCTGGACGCCTCGCCGTCGAAACCCTCCAGGTCATCGCCGTTCCTCATGGTGCCGCTGGTGCCGGTGCCGCCGCGCTGCTGCTGAAGGGCTGGCCGCGGAGCTCCGGCCCGAGCCGAGCCGCGCTCACCTAGCGGAGTACCGGCTGCATGGCCGTCGCCGGTCCCCGTCAGGCGGAGCGGCGCGGGCAGAGCGACGGCAGCATGGTGCCGCGCCCCGGCCCGCCCGCCGCCGCCTCAGTCCCGGCCCCGCGCGGGAGGAGCAGAGCGGCGGCGCGCGGGCAGCCCTCAGCACCCCGCCCCGCCACTCGGGGGCGCCCTCACGGCGCGGGGATGCCTGGCGCGGGCTGTCGCTGAGGCGAGGCCGCCGGGGACCCCACAGCCCCGCGGCTCGGTCCCTCCCCGGTCCCGGCAGAGCGGCTCCGTTCCCACCGGGAACGCTTCTGCCGCCACCGCCGCTCCTCCCCCTGCGCTCAGCGGAAAGGGCGGAGAGAGCCCGCCCCGGAGGGCGCGCCGCGGCCGGGCGGTGCCTCCACCGGCCGCCCGCCNGCACAGGGGTGGGCGGGCAACCGGTGTGAGGAGCCGTGTGGGGGTGACGAGCGGTGTCCCCGCGCGGTTTTGGCGCTTCAGAGGGCACCAGCGGCCTGTCGCGATAAAGGCTGTATGACTGTAGGTTTTTAAAAATGCCTTGATGGTGGGAAAACGAACGATACTGACACCTGGAATGGGATTCATAACTGAGAGTCGCTCCTTCGAGTGAGAAACAGTTCTCACTGCTCAGAATGGCACTTTCAAGCTGTCACGATATTGCGCCCGCAGTAGTTCGACTACTGGAGCCCTTCAGGGTGTTCTTCCCTGAGTGTTACGAGCATTTTAAAATGTAATTTTAAACAGTGAAGTTCTCCAAGTAAATGTTTAGTTTTGACAGGCTCTGAATCACTGTTTGGAGAGACAATTTTCTCTTGCTGTGTCACCATAAATAAGGAGAAATTGCAACATAATCTGGCAAATATAGGTGTACCAACTGCAGCTGAAGTTTTGGGTTTTTTTTAATGGAGAGAAACAGACTGCTGCATACCACCAACTGAGCTGAAATTGAAGGTGTTCAGTGTTGCATCCTGTGATCTGCCATTATCAGCCAGATGCATACTCTTGTTCTTGTCACTGACAGTCTACACCATTTTCTTTCACAGTACTAGTACAGGACCTTCACAGGGCTTAATTCTTCTAGCATCCTCCTCTGGCCTGCAAGACTCTTTCCTACAGTTTTTCTAACACTGTGGATTATCAGTCCTGTGATTTCCTTTATGTTTATCTTTGTGTTTTGCTTAATCTCTCCCTTTCCATTCTCTTGAAGCCCCTTTAATCCTTTTTCTTTTAGAGGGTTCTACCCAGTACCATGTGATTTTTAATTTCAATATTTTTTTTTTCTTTTCTTTGTCCTCTGTATAGATAGACCCTAAAACGTAGGGGCAAAGAGACAGACTCAGAGCACACCAGGAACCCTGGATGGAGAAGGAGGTGGGTTTTGTCTACTATTAATGGTCATCGCTTGGTGAACTGGAGATACAGTTCACAGTACACAGCCAACAGAAGTCTTTTCATAGCTTCTCTCATACACCCTGGTGCTGGAAGAGGCTGATATTCTCGAGCAAGATGAAGACTTAGGAGACATGCTTAAGAAACAAAAACATTGCCCTCTGGTGAAGGGCAAATGGCAGGAAAAGAAAAAAAATATGAAAACTTGAGCAAGGCATGGAGAAGGATGGAAACTCTGTTGCTTGGGTCACATGAAACTAGCCTAACAATATGAGATCACCAGTGTAAGGGGAAAATCCCGCACTGGCACAGGGCAGGCCATGATGCACTGGTGGGTTTTTACAGTCTCTTATTTCAGTTCTTGTATAACTCGGGGGAAATCAGAAGTCTCACAAAGCTCCTATTCTTGCAGGAAATATAATGAGTAGGTGGTTGCCACTTTCAAGAGATTCTCTGGATTCTTTTTAACTTAAGGCTCCACAGCTGTTTCAGGAACACAGGCAATCCACATTTACCTATAGAGACACCTAACATTTGTTTCAAGGAACTGCTGTGGCAGTTTTAAAAACCTCTTCTGAGCAAAATAATTAAAATATTTTTGAAACATCCAGTGAATATTATTTTGATTAATCCTTTGCAGTTTTCTAACCAAAATACATCAGTATGTTGAAGGAGAATCAAAAGGTGGTATTGCAGAAGGCAAATGAAGGGCACAGGGAGAGATGGTTGAGTGACTTAAGAAAAAGGCTAGGTGATAAGAGATCTTGATTCTGGTTTTTGGTGTAGCCACTGCCTCCTGTGCAGCTTTCAGCAAACTTCTTATAGCTTAGTTTTTCTTATGAAATGGAGGACAAAAAGTTTAAATTTATTTAAAATCATTAGAGCATTTTGAGAATGCTGTGAAGTATAGACACGCTGAAACCCCTCTGTTCTTTAGCGAGCTAATTGCCTAGGTAGCGAAAGCACAGCGAGTGTTCTCTCTGCTCTATCCAAAGCATTGTTTGAACGATTGTGGGGCATGTTTTCAGACAGCGTGTTGACAGTGTCACTGACCACAGCTTCAGATGCCCCAGGCAGCTCCTAAGGCAGCGGGATATCGGCATTGCCGTCCATGGCCGTGGTGCCCCCTTTGGCACCATGGTCTCTACAGCCAGCGATCCCCCTTGCTATAAATGGCCCAGTGCCAACACCAAGCCATACTGGGGGATTTTCTGGCGTCCTTCTGGACGGGTGGGTGGGCTGGATAGACTTGGCAAGGACTTGTAAGGTTGCTGCCAACATTTAACAAAGGAATCCTTTACACACATTCTTGCCTGATATGGCACCTTTTCAGCCTGCTCTGTAGCACTTGAAGGAAAAAAATGTCTACATTTAATAAGTAAATAAAAGCATTGATCCAGTAAAAAGGTCATTGCATTCATCCAAGGCAGATCACGTTGCTTTCAGATAACTTTGTTTTTACAAGTTCACGAGCTTTTCAAGCACAGCCTGCCATTTCATTGTGTGGCTGCATACCAAGACTAGGAAATGGGGAAGCAGGTCAGTGATCAGCACTCAAGACACCACCATAGTACCAAGCTAATTGGATCACGGAATTCATCAGAGAGGATTTCATATCCAGTTAAATATGACTGAACAGAGCAAACAAGGAAGAAACAGCACAGAGGGGAGGAAATCCAAGTACGCTATTCATACACTCTATAATTAAGTGATCAAAGACTTGTACTTTTACAGAACAGTTAAGACAGCTTTGACAGAATAAAAAATTCCCCATCAGAAAGAATTTCCAGGACAGTGGTGATAAATTAAAACCAACTGGTGATTTAGGCATAAAAAGCAGTGGAAGGAGAATCTTACATATTATCACTGATCAAACTGAACAAAACACCTCTCATCTCTCAGCTTTCATCTCAACTATTCATACAGTCTCTGATAAACAGCCTTTCATAAACTTCTGCACTTCTTGTGGGTTCATTTCATTAAGCACACTGAAGTTTTATTTTCAAGATTGAAGTGTGGGATTCTATTGCAACAGAGTGTGAATATCAACTTTAAACCACATTTTTAAAGCTGCATTTATGTAGCTTTAACACACTTAGAAGTATTTTAATGTTTATACATAAAATTTTGTAGATCTGAATGGTGCTTATTACAAGTGGTGCTTAAATGTAGTTAAGAGTGCAAAAGGAATTAGAATCCTAACAGGAAAGTTACATCTGTGCAAGTACCTGAAAAGAGCTGAGAGGTTCTTTAAGAAAATGCTCCGGTATTTCCACATGACCTACCCAACGGGAAGGAGCACTGGTATGCTGCCAAATTCCAAGAGAGCTGAGCAGTGATTAGCGTTTAACTCTGGCATCAGAGAGGGGTTTTTTTTTCCCCTTGAATTTCTCAATGTACAAAATGCTGAAGCTTTTTCTCAACTTTTCAGTTGGGGAAAAAAAAACCAACACCACAAACACCTCACCCTAAAAAGCTAATAAAGAACTTGCTTTAGGAAAAAATCTGGTAGTTTTAAGTGCCTTAGTTCAGTAAATTGTCCATTTTAACCGTGTAGGAGTGTGGCATGCACACTTTGATTCTAAGCCATGAGCAGCATGGAAAGGAGGCTGAATTTTGCTGAATCAGAGCTAGGAATTAATACAATATACAAAAGGAATAAGCTGCCAGTTCTGACACGGACTTTCAGCAGAAGGAAAATTGGAACAGTGGGGAGTCATGCAGTCAGTTATCTCTAACTGGGAGAGGATGACTGCTGCTGAACAGTACGACAATTCCTACTTCACCACGTCCAACCACAGCTGAAGTAGCACCATGCAACCCCCCACATAAGACCACTCAGCATAAAGGCACCTCAGGAACAATAACGAGAACTGAACTCCTCAGCTAGGAGTCAAAGCACAGTCAAACCAACTGAGGAAAGCACCAAGAGAAGCAGAGAGGAGGACAGAAAGAAATTAATTTCAAGGGCAACCTTCAAACCTATAAAAGCTTCTTCCACCAAACATCCAGAGAAGTTTCACAGGCTGACAGCACAGTGCCCACTTCTCAATGTGACAGTTTAATCAGGGTACTTCAGGCACATACTGGCACAGTGCAGTGAGTGACTCTCCTAGTTTTTTATCTGGTTAAAAAAGTGCAGCTCTAGTAACAGCAAGCGTTAGTGAATCCTATTGCTGTCCGGCAGTTGTACTATAACATTAGCCTATGCATACTTGCAACACCTTCATCTGTATTCCAGGTGGAATTACGCTCTGGAAAATAAACAGAGCAGCCCTGAAGGCCCTACAGCCTCATATGTTTGTGTGACAGACTGCTCCAACGTGAGCACCACAGGGCAGCCGTTGGGTCTCACAGCTGGGACCAGAAGGCAGTGGTGGCTGGAGTACCCATTGGATTTGCCCGGGGCTGGCTTCCCCTCCTAAGGGGACAGGCAAAAGTGTCACGCTTCGATTTTCACCATCACTATCAGGAAACAGTATTTCCCCTTCAAAAAACAACCAACCAACAGAAAAAATCCCCCCAAAAAAACAAAACCAAGAAAAGCATCACTGCCAATAAAATTAGTTAGACCCTTACTTTGCCAACTTATAAAAATGACTTTATATGCTATTAACGATAAGCCATTCACAGAGCAAGTTTGTTTTGTTTTGTTTTGTTTTCTCCAGGATTAGCGATTGACATCTCCTTCAGTATTGTCCACTGGTCCAGGTTTTTTTCCCCCTGCCTTCCTCACTGATGAAGTAGTCACTGACTCCTTTCACCTCCAAAACTTTTAAGGACATCTGCAATCTGCAAGTGCCAGAGAGGGGTCACCTTGCAGCCACATCTGGGCTGAAGGGCAGCAGACATTCTACATAGCAGGGAGGTGAAATTAATTTCAATAAAAAATAGAAGCAAAACCTCATATTCTGAAGAGAAGTGCCAGTGGACCTTTAATGGTGCTGGGAACCAGCCAAGACTGTGGGTTATATTTCTTTTGAAAGAATCCTGTATAATGAAGCACACTGAAAAATATACAGAGAGACTGACAGCAGTGTTTATTTTACTCATGGCACTACCTTTATTCAGAGAACAGAAGAAAAAAAAGCCTTGAACCAAGCAAAAAGGTAGTCTTCCTCCAATAATACCATAAAACCACACAGGCCTAGAACAGAAGGTCAGAAAACACTAGTTCCTTCTGACTATGTAGGCATGCTCATGCTGCCCCTGTGATATCCAGGATTTTTATAGCCAGAGATGGAGCATGTAGGATACAGCAGGCCTTTGGAGGGAAAGAGCTGATTTTTGAGGAGGTGGGAAGCTGAAGGGGAGGACAAAAAAATTGTAAAAAACGTGTTTTATAAGCAAAGTTTTAAAGGTCCCTTAGCAAGCTTAAAAAAAAGATGAAGTACACTCACTACATTCTTTCTTTCCATGGACGAAATGGGCCAGTGAAAACAACTGACCTCAACTGGTTTAATACTGTGTGTGTTGTTACGTAACCAAACCAATCAGTCCCCTGCACTTCTGGTGGGAATTGCAAATGTTAAAGAAGTTCATTTTCTAATTATCCTTATGAATTTGGTTTACGTACAGCTATTGCTAACACCAGCTAACATGACAGCAGTTCAAAGAATATTCCTTTCTTTCAACAGCACTTAATTCCTCCATACGGCAGAACTTTATATTCGGCTAATTTGGCTCATTCCCTTGCAGAGTATTTCTTTAGTTAAAGGGGTCTTCTACACGCAAGGGAAAGATTTGGTTATTTTTTTTCTTCCTTTCTTTCTTTCATTCTTTTTTTAAACAGGAAAAATAATTTCAAGACTTCCATCACTGGCTATAAACTCAAGGCAGGCATATGGCCCCAACTCTACAAAGCCATACACAGCGGAACTAATAAATCCTGATTCCTTGCAGACTCAGGCTTCTCTTCCTACCTTCCCCACCTCACCCCTCCCACTGAGCCCAATGACCCAGCACCCTCCCGAGGGTCCCTTTTCACACGCCGCAGGCTTAGCTCCTATTTACGTCCTCGAACTACTGCTTGAGCAAAAGGAAGCAAGAGCTATGCCAGGTTCCATGTGTGCAGACTGACAGATTTCTGTTTGGCCTGTCTCGCCTATGAACCAGCCAAACTTACTTGGCAATCCCTACCTAAGGCAGAGGAAATCTTTGGATTTATTGTCTCCACCAAGCCACTAATTTTCATGCAACTGGTATTAAGTCAGCTATCTGCGAGATCTTTCTTGTTACTGAAGTTGGCCGAAAGATTTAAGTTACTTTTGAGGAGGAGAGAATAGGACAGAGCACAAAAGCAAAAACAGAGGAAACAGTGCTAAAAATCTTTTGAATATTACAACATTCTCTAATAGTTGTGTTGAACTTCTGTTCAGCTAAAAGGTGACTTGGAGAGATTTTTGACAGGCTTTTGCTAAATTGAAAATATTCCCAATCCTGCCAATTTCACTGACAATTCCTCAGCCCATCAGAACACCATTACAAGGTATCTGTCAAAACATCCTAATACAGCTCGTTAAACAATGACTAATTATAGTGGCCTACTGACAGTCCAGTATTTTTCTGGGGCATATGTGCTTTTCCCAGGAAAACAGACCTGTGTGTAACAATTCAGGTTTATAATACACAAATTTCAGTATAATTCAGTAACCCCCATCTCTTACATACATCAACGGCCAATATACCACTTGCTTGTTTCAAAGCCAGCCCATTAAAATGGGAACTGACACTCCTTACCAAAGGATATTGTCAGCTGTCGAATATTTGCGAGTTACGTCACAGCGAGATTCCAGCACAGATGATAACGGTCTCTGTCACTCTCCCTACTGACCTCCACAGCCAAGCTAGATAAATCCAGGTCTGGGTTTGGCTAGAAGTACCGAGAGTTCTCCCCTAGCCTTTTGCCTTTGTTTTGGATTGACGAGATTTTTTTGTGCAGTCAGTGACTGATCTTTAATAAAATGGAAGTTTTTCTACGTCTCTGCCTATGGGCACAGTAACAGTCTTTCAGACCATCTGAAAAACTTTAATATCTTCACTTTCTAATAATCTCCAAAGCATAGTCAGTGTACCAAGTCCTTTGTGGACAATAATTTGATTCCTCCAGAAAAGAGATATTTTGATGGTATTTAGTGATTTATTATCAATGTAAACCAGCATTTATTAACCCGCCAAGTAACGTTCATCTCCACCTTTATCCTGCCCTTAAGACAAGATCAATATGATCATTTAAACTCGAGTGCAACATCCCAGTTTGCTCTGCAACCAAACCGTGTGTTAAGTCTGTGTTCAGATATAGACTTTAATTACTGCTTCTGCATATACCACCGTCCCACACCACATGCCCACCATCCCCATTTGCACTGTGACCATGCTGTGAACTCACTGGACCTGGCTCAGGCTTTTACCGCATATCCCAGACTGCTGTGCAGGACAGTCAAAAGGCTGGTGTCATACCAAAAACTTGGCTGAGCTTCTTCACAGAAGGGAACAGGCAACACCAGGCAAGACAAAAATTGTAGCCAGTCACTTGGGCCAATGCATGCAAGTCAGTACTCTGTGCTCTCTCTTCCTGCTGCAAGTCCAGTGAACAAAACACAGAGTTGATCTGGTCCAAGCCTCAGTAGCCATCTCCATCCATTATCTTTTCAGTGGTCTTATTCCCTCTGTTCTGTCAATTAATTCTGTTGTTTCATTCCCTATCCAAAAGGAAAGTCCCTGGTTTTTGGAATGCTCCCAGTCTAGTAAACTGAGTGCCAGAGATTTGCAATTGCACGTCTCCTTTTCTCAAGAAGTTAATTATTTTACTGCACATTCTTGTGAATATTTATTCAAGATTATTCCTAACACCTTTTAGTTGCAACCACCTTTTTGGCATATTTTAAGGGGTTTTTTTTGTGGTTTTAAGCCATTTGGCAAATCTGAGACAAGGCTGACATTTTTACATGCATCATAAAGCTACCCTGAGTGTTAGATACAAGTAAGTACCAATGGTTTCATTAGTGAATAGTCATACTGAAAAATCACTTTTCAAAGGCAGCTTGCGCAACCTAACTCAGCTTTCTTGCGCACACACACAACTGTTTTCTTTTAGTGCTAGACATTTCTATTTCAGCTTTTGTTCTGAGAGAAAGGAATCACAGTGTCTCACTTAAGACAACTCTGAATTCTTAGAACTGAAAGAAACTGGTTTTGTTTGGAAAAAAATCAGCAATTCATTCTTTGAAAGGCAATTAGCCTAAAAAAAATAATTGCCAAACAATAATTATGAATGGAACATCACCAGCAAGGCACATAGCATCTTGCAACTGCACATTAAGCAGAGCTACCTACAGGCATTGATCCCAAGTCTGCCACCTTCTGGACTTGAAATATTTAATCTCCAGAAACCTTCAGCAAAACAATTCTAAATAATTGTCAGGGAGAGGGGAGTCAAGGATCTTTTTCTTCAGATAAAAAGTTCCAACTACCAATGTTGATTGTGCCACACAGCAAGTCTGCTAACAAAGGCAACACAGAAAATTAATTGCTCCCCATGTTTATGACATTATCTTCCTGACCTCTTGCATCTAACTATTAGCGTGGTTTCAGTGTAACCCCTGCAGTAACCCGAAGTCTGTGGCTATGAATACTGGAACCCAAACCAAAGCAATTACACAGCAATTCTGGAGGGCAACTGCGCTACGTATCAACTTACACTGACAAGTCAAAAATTTTGCATCAGTCATTTCTAAACCATGTCAGCACCATGCTCTTAGGTGCATTGCTGTATTTGGCAAAAAAAAAGTTTAAGTTGTTAATGCTACTAATCTTTTTTTTTTTTTTTCCCAAGCCAGTTTAAAGTACTTCAGATTTACTGAGACATGCATGATTTTGAAGCATTGTAATACCATATTTATACTACCACTTGTGAAGCACTTAATTTGAGAAAAATAATTTCCTTGAGCTTTTTTTAAGCATTTGAATTTCAAGAGGCATTGATGTATGCATGCAAGTCAAAGCTTGCCTCATTCTGCTTTTCCAGAGAAAAGACAGCACGCTACGTCAGATGCTGCCCTCGCCTGCGCTTCTGCAGCTCCCACGACATGGAATGGCTGTTTATAAACTGCAGTAACATTTCACTGCAGAAATCTCAGATGTTTGTGAGACTAGAGCAGTGTAGTGTCCCGAAGCATTAGTTCAGACTGTTGGCTTTCATAATTATTTGTGCTTACATTATTTTCTCCACACAATCTCAGTGGATCAGAGAAGTACAATTACTATGAAAGCTGCAGTAGAACAGGTGGCAAGTTTTTATGTCAAAGCTTCCTTGAAGTGGAAACTGAATTCCAGCAAAAGTGTGCTTTTGGAATTTAACTGCCTCTATCCTATGAATATATTATTTATTTTTTGATTAAAAAGACCAAATAACAGACAAGTTCTGCTTTTGGTATGTAATATTCAACGTAGATATTCCATGCAGCTCTACACATAGACCCAGACAACCAGAGCCTGGTTTACATCAATAACAGCCTAATAATCTGTAGCCTTTCCCTTGTATGCATTTGAACTACAAAGACAACCAGGGAACTGATGAGTTTATTCCAGCAAAGGTTCTTATCTGAGAAGTTCGTTCCCTAACAAATTCATGCCCTGGCTGAAAAGCCAGAGAGGTTAACACCACCACCTGGAACAGTACGGGCAGTGAAAGACTCATTGTGTTAAGAGTAGCTTAAAGCTTCCAGCAAGATGTTTTCCACACCAAAATCTTTTTTTTTTTTTTTTTAAATTTGGAAACACTTTTGCTTTAAAAAAAAAAAAAAACAAATTACAGCTGAACAACAGCATACTAAACGTAAGAGTTACAAGGGTGTTCTTCCATTTCGACCTACTGTTATGGTCTTTCTGAAGAAAGTCACTTTCAACTTTGGCATGTCTTAAGATGAAGGCTTCATTTCGTTTACTCCCAAATTAACATAATAGATAATTCTCTTCAGGTAGTCAAAAAAATATTTGCTAAATCCCATCTGAAAATTAATTCTTTACATTAATGAACTCATTAAAACATATAGCATATGGCAATTCTAAAATAATTGTTTCATGGCCTCATAAGTTTTCAGTTCTAGAGCAACTATGTGTTTTAGAACCCAAAAGTTTTGTTGATTTATATTTCAGAGGCAGGGTGACTCAAGAAACATTAACAACTAGAACTTCAATCTATGCAGGGTAATATATAGGCATCCAGTTAAAGTAACAATGATGTGAACAAGCAGAATCCTAAATTGAATCAGTCTATTCTTTCTATGCTTACTCAGAAGAACTTGTTACACCCTCCAAAGGGAGGGAACTCAGCTTTGCTATTGGCAGAGAAGAGGCATTTGCACCACTCAAGCAAATTTCTCATAACCTGGAATTTAATCCTGCAAATTTAGGACCAGTGCTCTTCTTGGGACACAGTATTCCACAAAATATGTTAGAAGATATAAATCTTAAACTGGGAAAATATACAACTGTTCTCTCATTCTCATGGAACATATTACTTTGCATCAAAACCAGTTCTGCTGCCATAACCGTTTATGTGTAAGCCATCACGAGCACACCTCTGCAAATGTAGCTATACCAGCTTTGCTTTACTTACACACAGTGTGTGCTCTCAACTCCAGAGAAGAGTTATATTAGCAAAGGCGTGTACGAGAACTCCCAAAAAGGAACTTGTCACTACGGTACACAGCTGTACAAGCCAACTTGCCTGTTCACAGAACTCACCAATATTCTGTTCCCACAGAAACAGCTCTAGAAGGGGGAACTTAAAAACAAGAAAAAAAGCACAGCATAAAGCAGTCTGGATTCGTGTTTATTGAAGCCAGTAATTAAAGATGTCCTCATTTTGCCAGCACTAGAAAGCAAGATTCCACATGACTGCATACTGCACCTGGTTAAAGCCATACAACTGGACTAAGGTTTGTTTCATACATTTGCAGTCCTAATTGTAAGTTGGAAAAAAACCCAATAAACTTAGTATACAGGACAGTGAACTTTCATTTACAGCATGTATATTGTTAAATTCATGATGTACAGAGCAGTCACTTTCAACATAGTTAAATTAAATAAAATACGAAATTCTGTTCAGTTTAAACAGTTTTTTTAAATGCCAATAAAAAAAGTGCAAACTTAAAATCAAGCAGCATAACCACAGCATTTTTATGGAAGGCCAATCTTTAAACTTTTGTATTTGCTTCAAGTTGAATGCTTTCATCTTTTGTTGTCTTAGTTTAAACATGAACAGTAAACGCAGTCACTATAATGCATATAAATATAGTCATATAATAGTTTAAACAGTCTGCCATACAAGTGTGTCTGCAAATAAAATGAAGTTTCACTTGAAACTGTAAAGGCTGTTTGCAATTTGGCCTTTGGTTCCAATGCTTGAAGACACCAGAATAACAACTGTGCAGCTCACCAAAGTCAACAGACTTTGGCAACCACAGGATGCTACATTACTTACAACTTTCGATAAACTAGGAGCATTCACTTGCAATTAGAAACCGGAAATGTGTTTCTGTTTCGTCAGAAGCATCTTTCTGCAAAGCTGCTAAGTTATCATACATTATCAGTTTTGATCAATTTTAGTATATTTAGCATTTTTATAGAACTGGGAAGTACTTCAATTTTAAGTTTTAGCCACATTGCTAGAGAAAGGGCTTATCAGGTTAGATGACAAAAATGCAGTTTCAGACTGAGGTTTTCAAACCACATCCCATGACAATCACACACTTTTTCAATTCTCCTGTCGAGTTTTTGGCATTTTAGTCTCCAATCTCAATTCTCGGTGTCAGGAGGACAGTGTGTAATTACTTCTTCTGGTGCGGAAACTTGCAACTGGCACCCGTTACACCAGGAAGTACATCCACATCCCCCATCAGCCATCCACAGTCTTAGTCTGTTATCTAGACAACTGTATAACTTCAGGTCATACCGTTTATTAAAAAAAAGTAAAAAAAAAAATATAGTATTTTCAAGAAAAAAACTGGCACAAATAACATGCTCGTGTTAATGTTTGTCAAAGAGGCAAGTAAATACTCTTAGCTTTCTAGATAATGTTTAGACAGACTTAAAAGAACAGCCTCTTGATGTAACATAGGATTTGAAGTTAACATCCAGTACTGTGTTAGTGGTCAGTCTAATTCTGTATATTTAAGTAACAATATATATTAGGGAAGTTATATCCAGACATCAGATTTAGTACAACAAGTTCATATCAATAAAAAGTAAACTCTGCATAATTCAAATTGTGGTTTTTCCCTTCAGCATTAAGAGCACAGAATATGCTTGGTATTTTTAACTTATGGTAGTGTGTACTGTAAAACAAGCATACCGTATATAAAATCAAAGTGCCATTTCAGTAACCATAACAGTTTTGTTTGTTTTTACAGAATGATGGTTTTATGTGACCATGGACAGAGCTCCACTAGAGCAACGGGGACAATCACAACCCATCTTTCCAAATGAAATGCTACATTAAAGAAAATACAAAACAGGTTATTGAGTGTGTTCATCATGTACACATTCATACTTTTTCGGTTACCTTCAGAATTGGAGTTGGCTGCACCTGCAGCACATGTGGTTGGAACTGGGGCCTTGAAAGGTTGTTTTTTTTTTAAAACCTCCATAGGTATAAGGCAGGAATCAATTGTAGCTTGGTAGCTAATATTTAGTTACAAAAAGTAAGAAAAAAAATACTGAGAGTGTTCTGTAGCACATTTCATTATGGGAAAATGATACGTCACCCACCATTCTTCATAGGCTAGCCTCTTGGCATAAAAAAAGGCAGAAGCTATCAGAAAAAAGGATTTAAAATTAAATACAAATCGCCAAACTACTGATTTTAAAATAAAACCAAACAGTGACTGTTTGTACTACAGTGCACAATAAGTTCAAGCACCTTCTAAAGACACATCACAGACTGTGCCAGGCACTTGGATCTAAACAAGTTATAGTTTCTCCCTTTGTCAGCTACACCAGAAAGGGCATCCACACTCTTCGACTTTTTTAAAAACTAAAACAAGATTTATAACAAGAATAAATTCCCGTGATGCTTAGTGTTTGGCCTGGAATTCTCCAATGTAAAGTAGTCTTTTTAAATTATTTACCCTATGTGAAACACAGGGTTTAACAACATTGCTCCTCTCCAGTCAATCCAACATTCTAGTTTCCTACTGTCCCAAATCTGTTTCCCTTTCAGGGCTCCATTCCCTACCTAGGCTTCATTCACCTAATTAATGCTCTTACACCACCACCACCACCTTTCCATGAATATAATACATTTGCAAACATACAAGTAGCCAATTCCAGTAGCTCTGAAAGAGGATTTAATTTCTCTTTCTTGCCTTGTGTGCAGTCAGTAGTAGTATTTTAATAAGAATTCTCCATTTTGCTTCTCTGTGGTCTTCATAACAGGAAATGCAGCTGTACCTCCTTACCTCCAAAACCAAAAGAATTGCCCTATATAAACTCTAAATGGTTATCTTATACAGAGGGATTTTATATGCAAACTTCCTGAATGTGCACTTTTTACTGGGACAAGGCAATGATGTAGTAAGCTCATTTCCCCTGCCCCAAGAAAACTGATAGCATCTGCCATAGCAGAAAATTCCTGGTCTTATCAGATCAATATACATAGTTATTTGGTCATTTACATATGCATTTTTATGCGCTATCAAGCTTCGTTCTCTGTTGGAGGAGAGTTTGTTGTTACCATAGAGTCTGGCTTGCGAGTCATCCTATCCAATTCCTCTTGAACATTTGTCAAAACTGTTTTCTGTCCTAAAAAGAAAAAGGACAAGGTTAAAGCAATCTAATGTCAATGAAATGCTTTAACGAATAAGTACAAGTATTCACAAAATCACTTTTATATGACAATACATGATTTAATTTCTCATTATCGCACCACCTACCCAAGAATACAAGTCCTGACCCAACGCAGAGTAATGTGCGTGTAAAGACTGATAAATGCTAAGTTCTGATTCACTTTAAAGAGATGAAATGCTGAATTATACAGCAGCATAAAGCACAAAAATATCTGTGGTATATTTTACAGCAACTACAATTTTAAAAACAATCACATCTAGAATTTTCCATAAAAATCACCTGTACACAATTCTGTTATTAGTATTGATGCAAGGACTTTATTTAAACCCAGATTTTAACCACACGTTCTCCAAGGGATGTAGGACACCTGCTACAAAAATCACATTTGTTTGGTCACACTTATGCTTGCTGTGTTTTAATATTAAACAACTAACAGGAAGAACTCTTTTATGTCTGTAGACATCGCTTCCCTTAAAAAGGCGACATGAATTGCGTATTCATGTAATATCTCAGAGCAGTCATTTCAAAGGACTTCTTCAATTGGAAACAGACACACTGAAGTATTTCGTGGAAAGGCGTATCTTACATTTTTATATTAGACTCAAAACTTTTTAACAATTATCTAACTGAACCATCAGTTTAGTTCTCTCATTCTGAAAATTATAAACTCACAGACAAATTAATCACTAAAATTGGAACAGTATATTCTAATGCTTAGAGCATACAAGCATTTAAGATTAAAAAGCTGTATTTTTAAACAAAAAGTAGATTATATAACCATGTACAGCTTCCTTACATAGCCAAAGAATTTAACAAGCATCTGTTTTCCAGCTCAAATGTGTGTGAAATATTAGGTGGATTTTTTCCAAGGTACATGCTGAAAACATTAAGAAGGCAAGATTTGACTGTTAAAGATTTAAGTATTTTTTGCTGAAGTACAAAGACATAACCAAGTTAAAAGGTTACCTTTAATCACTATAAAGATTTTAGATTTAAGTACTAGTTGTAAGCCACAGTACTCTCAGCATCTATTCAAAGCATGAGTATTTAAACAAAATATTTAAATTAGTATATTAATTGTAACATAACTTAGAA
>VZTO01012286.1:0-42019 GCA_013400615.1 Syrrhaptes paradoxus
GGTTTTGCAAAACCATAATCATCTGAAAATAACCTTAGTGTAGGAAATGCCTGTACCTGCATAGTTACCAGTTCCATGTATAATACAGGGACCACTTCTGCAATTTTCCACCTAGTCTGTATTTTGCCATGGTTAAATGAAAGCCACACAAGCAGTGTAAACTGCTGGTGCAGTCGGGCAGATTACTGAATGATCAATATTATCCTTTCCTGCTCTCATAGCAGGTTTACAAGCAATTCTTTTTCAGAACTAGAGTTACATTGCACTACTTAAAGTGCATTTTGCTTTGACAAGTGACTGTGAAAGTGCTGCCTTGGAGCTTTACCTCTTAATGTTTCCTGGATCAAATGTGCAGTTTTCAAATTAGGCATCAGGTTAAACCTAGACAATTCAGTAAGTCATGGCATATGCTTTGTTTCCTTTTAGGTATGCACTCATTGGTGCTCATGAAACTTTGCAGAATTAATAAAAAGGAATATCAAAATTACTTCCAAGGATGACACAGCAAAAGAATTCTTCTCACCCTGTATTTTCTGTGTAGGCCTGAAGGGCTAGTATTATAGCAGAGAAATTAAATCCTCTGTAACAAAGAAAACAAAATAATTATTTATTTTAAATCTTATTTTCAGATAAATTTTTATTTTCTGGTAAATCTCATAAGTAGATGATTGCATTGTTTGCATGTGATACTGCAATCTCAGAGAGACTTTCAGTGCCACTGATCCTATTGGGTCGGATAGGACAGAAACTATACAAAATAAAACAAAAATTTATGAGAAGTACACAGTGATGTAGGTATATAGAAAGTGAAGGATGCAAACAATAAAATCTAGTCCAAGGCAAACTCTCAAAGAAAAATATAACCTCCTCAACCAATCTGCTATTGGTAGAAACCTATAGAAACTCCACTGACATCAGAAATCTTGGTCTTCCAAGATACTTTGGACTGTCAAAATGCTGTTTCCTGTTCCCTGATACAGATAATATCTAACAAGAGTTTACTGATTTGATCAGTAAGATGACTATGAAATTTTCTCAAACACTTCTGTATCAGATTTTTGGACAAAAGTTTAAATACAGACCATTGTATAGAAATAAAAAGCCAACAAAACTGAATATGAATCTAAACAAAGAGAGATAAAGTTTTGGATGGAGACATTCAAATGGGAGTTTTTAATTTCATACTAACTATGGGGGAAATGAGCTATCAAAAGTATTTATAGAAGAGTCTAAAGTCCTCACATATGTAGTTGAGGGGAAAAGAGAATTATATGAATTATTCAGTAAGAAATGAACAGTTAAGTAAGAAAAGAACATTTCAACCTGTTCTCAAAATAAAAACTGTGGGGGCCTCTCATAAATGAACTGTGAACATATTTATCATGGGCAAAATAAGATATTTCCTTATATCATCAGAAAGTATTTTATAGAATCAATACCATACAGAAGAATTGAGATAAACAAGGAAACTGAATGCAAAAGTGATATGGCAGTACACCTCAACAANGAGCTAGATCAACCTTAAAGGCCCCTTTCAACCCAAACTATTCTATGATTCTATGAGTCTGTGAAACTTCAGCATCTATGAACAATGGGAGTCCAACCACAGTATGCATCTTCTCAATTACTTCTTTTTATAAGGTAGTTTTTAAGTGACTATGAGGGTTTTGTTTGTTTGGTTTGGTTTCAGTTCAGAGTAGAGATTTGCTGAACAAAAGCTCCAAGTGGAAGGCTCCCAGGCAATGGAGAAAATTATTTTCTCTAATTTAATTTTTATCTATCTCATCAATAATTTTACCTTATTAATCTTACCGTTACAAATCTTACACTTCTGTGTCTTCAAGGTACATTAGGTTTTTAATTTGTAATGATGAGGTTTTAACAAATTATTGTATCTCTCATTTTACATGAAGAAACTGCTGTCTTCTGTTATAGAAGGATTCTTTTCTAATATTTCACCTTGATCTTGCAGTCAGACTGTTGCATCCACGAAGACTGCTGGTTGATTTCACAAGGATCTATTTATTAAGTTCCATTGCTCTATCAGCTCTGTATCCATTTTTAATTTACATATTTGATCAAGAGGGAAAGAAGAGATAATCCCAACAATTACCTGATCAGTTTTCCATTTCCAGATTTGTATTTATGTATTTTTTAGTTGTCACATGATTTCCATTAAATGTTTTCTTTATTGATAGCAGATTTTCATCCAGAAAATGGAAAACAGCCTAATTTACCAGAATTCTCACCCAGAAAAAGTGCTGAAAAATTCTTAACAAATATGGCATCAGCAGCCAAAGGGAGGGCTATCATTGGCCTTCATTTCTCCACTTCCTTTCCCATTTCACATGTAAAGAAATGCATTCTTAGGACATAAAGAAACTGAGATATAAAAATTAATAGAGAAGAGATTAAGAAAATTAGGTAGTACAATAGTACAGGTAATCAGGCCAGCTAAGGAAGAGACATACATTGAAGAGTGGAGCAATATTAAATGAAAAAAATTTTTGTAATTTAAGATAAACTGATTTTGAAATTTAAAATAACACTAACATTATGGGAAACAAATTCAAGAATGAAGTAATCCAAGAGTCTGAATAACCAGGGAAGCACTTAATGAGTAATCTGGGTTGGGATTTGAAATGGGTATCTTTGATCTTTGAATTTGTGTATTGGAGCATATGGAAGGAATGTTCAAGGCCAATAAAAGCTAACTGAGCAACAGGAAAAAAAAAGCTGCAAATAATTTGAAAATTTATCTTATTTTTACATGAATTATATAATGCCAAAGATTTGATATTTGATTACTGGATGATTGGAAAGGAAATATTTTTTCCACAAATCTGAGGCAGTATACTTTTTTTTTCCCCCCTCAAAGTTAGTTATATACTCTGGGTGTTACAGGTTGGGATTTTAAACTGTGTTTGCCGTTATGACTGTTGGTTTATCTTGCACCCAAATATGTCTCTTCTGAAATAATGCAAGTCTAATTGCCTGTGCTTCTAGGGCTACGTCAGCCTCATTGAGCTATTGATGCCAGCTTAAATTTTGCAAGGACTTTATACTCTTTGAGAGTGTAAGACTTTATTTTGGGGACATTACAGTCCTTGGTATCTCTTTTTCTGAAAATGTTTGATCTTGATAAACCGTAGAGGGATTATTATCTCTAATCTACAATATAGCCATCTTTGTGTTGAAAAGTAAGAGACAAATTGCGGATTAACCCTTGAAGACTAACAAATACTATAGTTTTGTACCAAAACATAAAAGCTGTATATTCTTTCCCTTACACAAAAATGAGAAGTTCATAGAGTTATCACTCCATATCTTAGCCAGGCATTCATTCTCACTTCTTATCCTATATGGATAGTCACCCTCTAAAAAATATGAGGTAGTGTCCAGGTAAGTACACTGTAGCCCCTGGAGGACAAAATAATGGAGGAAAAAGTTGAAGAAATAGCTGAAAACACTTATCTGAAACACAGCAAGTCAAAATTATATGCAGAATGGTGTGCAATTATTGATAATATGCATGAGAAAAGGAAGAAGATTATTATAATTGTTAAAAAGTCCAAGTTTTTGAGTGATGTAGAGGTCATACAGTACAGGTTGCTTCAGAAACTCCCTGGCATACCGGTGCAGACATGCTTACTGATACCCCAGAGTTACTGCAAACGGAAACCTAAGTGTTTACATCAGGATAAAAACTCTCACAAAGACAAAGGTGATTTGCAATTCATACTCTTTAATTTCTAATAGCAATGATCCCTACACTTCTGATACTTAAAATTTTGATGAAATGGCTTGATAACTTATTTTATTTGTGATCTGCTTTTATAATCAGCCCAAACTGATTTGGTTTAACATTTTGATTGAAGGCTTTGTAACAGTACTTAGGAAACCACAGACTTTGTTTGCTACCTACCAGCTGTCCCTTACTACCTTTTCCCCTAAAGCTTATCAACCCAACAGCTGAGCTACAGTACTCATGGGGCAGCTCCTTGTCCTGTTCACTACAGAGAGCTTATTAAAAGCACTAAAGTTAATTACCATTTACTATGGTTTATGAGTAATAGATGAGTGAGATTCAAACTACTATCCAAACATTTGTTGATTCTGCTGGTGTACTTACTTGGTCTCTTAACTGGGTTGCGACATATACCAATGTCTACCTGTTGGCTCCTACTGAAAAGACCAGAGTTAAAACCTTAATTTAGCCGTTGTGATATATTGAAGTCAGCCTTTCTCTGCTATATTAATTATTAGCAAATAATGTCTTAAAACACTTCAAAACTAAGTAAAAATTCTGATGCAACTTCAATATATTTTGCTAATACACAAAAATGTGCTAGCAAGCTGTTATCTAATACCACCTCCCACTATATTAGCAATCATATTGTATGTGATGGCACATGTTCCTGGAGAAATCATGGGCATACCGCAGGTGGGGAGATGAGAGTTCGCTGTGTATGCATAGAAATTTCGCACTGTTGCAAACCATTCCAGACTGGGGAAACAATTCTCACCCACATTCATTAAGAGAGATCTAGCTCCACCTCTAACATGCTTTATTGAGTACTGATTTTGCAGTCCCATCTGTTCTTCAGAACTGCCAGTTCATCTAGCAACCAATCACATTAGACATTTTTAAACTGTGAGAGGAGTTAGCTGAAGCTCTTAACAAATTGTTCCTGTCATCTACCATCTATTTCCCCATTATCATTGACAGCAGGACCAACCCATGGCCAATACCTATTTGCACGTCTAGCTGAGAGAGAAACTTCCTTCACAAACTTCACTTAAGCTAAAACACAGATATTGTTCAGCTGAACTACCCTAGCTGAGAACTCACCCATTTCTCACCAAAAACATACAGAGGAACTACATTTTGGCCCTAGAATGATGACTGCAGCAAATTTTATTAGATAAAAGTAGCTTAGAATCATCTGTCCACAAAAAAAAATGGAGACCATACACTACTATTAGTTAAAAAAAATTGTATTAGGTCTACCTGTAACAGAGTTAATATCCCTGTAGCAGCCCTCCTAGGAATAAGTGTTGCACTGGTAGCTAGAGTGGTGTTTATAACACATCTTGGGAGGGGGCGGAGCCGGGACAGCTGACCCTGATTGGCCATTCCATACCATGTGACATCAGCTCAGCCATAAAAGCCAAGGGCAGGGAGGAGGAGGGGGGCATTTGTTACTGTGTTTGTCTCCAGGAGCAGCTGCTACACACACTGAAGCTCTGCTTTTCCAGGAAGTTGCCAGACATTGCTTGCTGAGGGGAAGTAGAGAATAACATATTTGTTTACCTTTTGTTTCTCTGCATGGCCTTGGCCCTTGGTTTAATTAAACTGCTTTTATCTTGACCCACAAGTTTTTCATCTTATTCTCCCCCTTTATTTTGCTGAAGGGGGAGTGATAGAGGGGCTTGGTGGGCCCCTGACATCCAGCCAAGATTAGCTCACCACAGAAATGGGAATGTTTAGCAAAATACACACTTAAATTGATGTTTTGTAAAGGTGCTTTGACATTCCTTTAAAGCTCTGCTCTGAACTCTCATAGGACCCTTCAAAAACCTACTCCATCATTAGCAAGATCACTGAATAGCCTGCCCCTATGTTTGTAAAACATAGGGCCATGCAGAAATGAGCAGTGGCATACAAACTGCCTGCTGGTACTTGAGAAATGTACAGAAGAGTTGTCTGTGAACATCCAGGTCAATGCCAGCCTCCGGTGTGTCAGGCAGCATTTGTGCAGGACAAACCACAACTTCCAGGGCCCAGTGATGTCTCTGGGCACTGTTTGCTTTATTCATACAGAGCCCAGAAATGTTACTGAGCTCTTTAAAAGTAAAGTTTGTTTCTGAATTGGTATTAAAATACTTTCAAATGGAACCACTAAGTTTAGTGAAAAACTTGGGAAAGTTGAAAACCTTGAATATTACTTCCATATCTCTAATGATTTTATTTTTTTTTTGCCAATAAGCCTAACTTCTGAAGAAGCTTTTCTGAGGATGTTCAAACATAAATAGACCTCATTAAATGGTGTGGTTGACATGCTGGAGGGAAGGGATCCCATCCAGAGGGACCTTGACAGGTTAGATAGGTGGGCCAATGCAAACCTCATGAAATTCCACAAGGCCAAGTGCAAGGTGGTGCATGTGAGTCGAGACAACCCCAAACACAAATACAGGCTGGAGAACAGAAGGCTCCAAGGAGACCTAATAGCAGCCTACCAATACCTAAAGGGGGCCTATAGGAGTTATGGGGAAACACTCTTTATCGAGGAGTGCAGTGACAGGACAAGGGGCAATGATTATAAGCTGAAAGAGGGTGGATTTAGGTTAGATATTAGGAAGAAATTTTTACTGTGGGGGTGGTGAGGCACTGGCACAGGTTGCCCAGTGCAGTTGTGGATGCCCCATCCCTGAAGGTGTTCAAGGCCAGGCTGGATGAGGTTTTGAGCAACCCGGTCTAGTGCACAGTATTCCTGCCCATGGCAGGGGTTTGGAACTTGATGATCTTTAAGCTCCTCTCCAACCTAAACCGTCCTACAATTCTATGATTCTATAAAATGTGGTTGAGAGAGTGCAGAATAGATGTTATGCTATATCATCACAGATTTCCACATCAGTGTGGAATTGTTTCGCCAGTGTGGATGACAATGTTTCTTTTGTATATCATCCTACAGCTTATGCTTCTTTACAAATTTTTTTGCTCCTTTTTCTCCTATAACAGTAAGTACTAAAAAAAATAAATATTACTTTGTGACATGTTGAAAATAGACACGTTATTTTTCTGTCCCTACGTTTTGTTCTTATTTCACTATCATTGATATCTTCCTTTAGTACAACAACATATACTTTGAAAAGTCAATGAAAGTTTGTACAGAAGGCAGCCATAAAAATAAAAGGGAGGTCTACTAATTGTTATTCACCTTCTATTTATGGAGCATTACCTTCTCAAAGATAAGTATTGGTTCCAGTGTTTGACTGAATCAGCAATTTGTAGCAGTTCAGAATTTTTCCTCTGCATAGGTCCAGTACAGTGAAATAGGAAAGATGTGTTTAATTTTATTTGGTTTTGACGATGGCTAAACACCATTGTTATGGGTTGTCTGGCGGCGAGGAAGGGGTTGAGATGTTGGCTCCGTTTCTTTAAATGGCTCTTAAGGAGCTACCTGCAGCCCCCCTCCAAGCCTTTGGTAATGGAGTGGGGTAAGGGAGTTTTTTGTAAGAAACTGCTTGGAAGGCAGGGTCCCGCTCAGGATGGACCCGCCCCAAGCCAGGCCCCAAGCCAGGATCAGCCAATCGCGCCTCTGCAAATAACATATTGAGGAAGGACCCCTTCTTCCTGCGCGGTCGGGGGGAAGCACCATGCGGTAGGCAGAGGAGCCATGCGGCGCGGCTCCGGGAGCGGCGTGGCTCCAGGAGCGGGGCATTTTCAACCCCCCCCCCCCACCGTCTGCTGGGCTTCTGCGAACAAGATGCTGTAGCCCAGCCCTCGCCATGGCTCATCCGGGAGCCCTTCTTCCCGGGAGCTGATGAAGACCTCCGATGGCGGAGAAGAGGAGCGGAATTTGAGAGATAATGGAACTGCACAGCACTTCCGGTCAGCGAAAGCCCCGCCATTTTCCCCTGCGAGTGAAGAAATCAGCCTTGGACTGAACCTATAAGCCTCACAGGAGTGAGGGAGTCGCCGGGGGACTGAAGCCCTGTTGGAACATGGTCACCAGGACAGGCAGCGCCTTTGAATTGACTGCAATTCCATTTTCCCTACTCTCCCCTCCACGCCATGTGCCGCTGGGGGGGAAGAGGTACGGAACAAAACCTTTGGGCCTTGGGACGAAGGGAGGGGTGGGGGAGAAGTGCTTTTGTATAAGATGCAGTTTTCTCTCTTTCAATACCCTGCTTCTTGTTGTAAATATTTAATAAATTCAGTTGTTCTACTGTTCTCCATGAGTCGTGTCGGTCTCTTGACCGTGACCCTAAGTGGTGAGTGATACCCTCCCAGTTCCCCGCCTCAGGCCACCAGGTGTTTAGGAAACTGTACCCGTGTTTTTTTCCTCTGCATAGGTCCAGTACAGTGAAATAGGAAAGATGTGTTTAATTTTACTTGGTTTTGACAATGGCTAAAGACCATCTAAATTAATAGTTTAATGTGAAGCAGTGGTACCCACACATTCAGTGGAAAAGGACCATGAAGCCTCCTATTTAAGTAACCAGAGATCATATTTCATTACTTTTCCTACATGGTACAATTGTCTGAGTGCTTCTCACACAACAGGAGCTGCCTACATTTAGTTTGGGGAATAACAGAAATTGGAACAGTTATATGGCTTGAAGATCTTTTCCTGTCCAAATCTGAAGAGACAAAGAAGAAAAGAACTTGACAGTGGGCAATGGAGTCAAAGGAGCAGCCATGGCAAGACAAATTCACAGGCTATAGTTGCATCCCCAGCAAAGGCAGCCTTCCAAATTGTTCTACTAACCAGGAATCAATCAGATATCTTCTAAGCCACTGGCAAGTGTCTGCCCTCACTGTCACATGGGGTCTCTGTGAGGACAAGTTGGTTTTGATCAGTTACCTGCTGCAAGTCAGCTGAGATCAGTACCCTGACTGCTCAGAGAGGTTAAAGCTCCCCGACTCGAAATTTGGGTTAAGCCACCATCCTGCTTTGTCTCATGCCCTCTGTGGGCTGCTCCTTGACTGGCTCTTTTGCATCCTTCTTCCAGTCAGAGAGACACCTTTATCTGTGGTCCTAATATTTAAGTTGTGAAGATGGAGTGTAATCACACTTGTTCATGTCCCTTTTGCTTCAAGAAAATGCATGTAGGGCAGAAGATGGGAGGTGGAGTGATATTGTACACCAGGAAATCTACTAGCCAGACAAAGCAATACATTCACTGCTATTGGAACCGCATCTCTGTTGCTGCAGACATTTTTTTCATGCTTTGGTCTCTCAGATCTGTGGGATCTTTCTGTGACTAAGATGATCCAGCTTTGCTCCTATGAATAGCAGTTAATGAAAAAGAGAGCAATCTTTACAAGAGCTGAGGAATATTTCTCTTATTGTGATTAGCCATTGCTTCTTAGTCAGGTTTCCATCTCTACTAAATGTTGCCAGCAGATATGAAGGGGAGCATTCATGTCAAAATCAGATGATACCTGGGTTCTGATTGAACAAAACTATGTACTTCACATTTTCCTTTGTATCCTAGTATTGCAGTGAACAAAGTCTGGGAAGGCACAATAAAAAGAAACTGCTCAGAATGCAGCAATCAGGCTCACTTCTAAATGTGTCATGTGAATGATATTGAGGTGAATACCCACAAAGAAATTTGAATAAGCTAGTTCTGGCATTCAGATATTTACTGATTCCAAACTGTCTTTGTGAAAACTGCAATTTAAAGAACATAGAAGCTTAATTCAGTATTCCCTGAAATACAAAAGAAGGGAAGCATGGTATCATTTGACTGATTTATTCTGCTTCTTACTTTAAGAATGCCTGCATTTTATTCTCTTGAGAAAACTTGTGTCTTTCAGAAATCAGACTGGGAAGCTAACCAGTATTGTCAATGCACCATCACCTTGCAGCTGGGAATGAATTTGATGAGCTGATTCCTGGTGACACAGCTTTTAAAATACAGGTAATGTAAATGGAGAATCTATACAGTTGTCAATAGTTTTGGAAAGCTTATTTGTCATCACCCCAAAGTTTAGAAGCAGAACAGCTAAAGTTTTCTCATTAGTGGATGGTATTTCACAGCAGATAATGTGAGCTTGCTGGGTTAAGACTAAAAGCAGTTAATACT
Organism: Syrrhaptes paradoxus; assembly: GCA_013400615.1. NCBI lineage: Eukaryota > Metazoa > Chordata > Aves > Pterocliformes > Pteroclidae > Syrrhaptes > Syrrhaptes paradoxus. Next base: position 9,820 of record VZTO01012286.1, read on the forward strand.
ATGCACAGTGGGGTGGTGAAAGGATTAAAACACCCCCAGATCCAGATCCAGATTAGAATAGTTTTATAATGCAGTACCATGCAGTTGCAGTGGTTTGTTCAAAAATATTTAGATTCTTACAATGAATATATGACATTTTCTTGGAGTTATCAAAGCCTACAATAGAGAAAATAATTCATTACATACACCCGCCTGGATGCGTTCCTGTGCGATCTGATCTAGGTGTTCCTGCTCCGGCAGGGGGATTGGACTAGATGATCTTTCGGGGTCCCTTCCAATCCCTAACATTCTGTGATTCTGTGTGTGATTTTATGAGATTCAGATCTTGGTTTATCTTTGTGATATTTTGTAAACAGTGCAAAGAAGCAATAGGAAATTGTTTCTAATGGTCTTGACCTTGCCTTGCTCTGGGCTGGGCTAAAGTGACATGAACAACTATGTTCTTAAAGTTTATTTTAAAAGAAGTGTCTTCAAATGCAGAATCAATTGCTGTGTCACCTTTTCATCGTACTTAAATGCTACTGTAGGAATCAAATACAAACAATGCTCTTTGTCCTTAAGATGTTACGGCTCCTTCAGCTTAAGGTGTCTTTATGGCTGCTCTAATGTGTAACTGAAGATATATTTGATTTAAATTACTTTGGAGTCATGGATTACAAAGAACAATTCAATGCCTTCTTCACTCAGCTGCATCATGCTACTTTCCATGCTCAGCAGTATCAGGATTGGGACTGAGAGCTCAGTTACAGCACTGAAAGTTCTTAAATGTCTATACAATATCAAGGACTCCAGCTTATTATTTGATGTGTGTGTGACTAGATAGTCTGTGTAAATTTAATTTTGTATGTGTATGAAGATAATTGATTGGGCATATACTTTTTCAGATCACACGACACTGAGGGACCAACTCCAATCTCAAATTAATAATTTGCAGTTTGCCAAATCTTGACTATCTTGTTGCTGTCATTACAAAAGCCAGTTGAAAGAGGATTGTTTATTCATTGTCTGAGATTCCCTGTTCTTTATTTGTTTGAAAAATATGTTCAGGAGTTACTTCTACAGATGTAATGAACTCATCTAACTTTCCACAAAATGCAACTAATTGGAAAAATATACCTAATTGACAGAAATAATGCAGAACCAAGTGGCTACTTGATGAAGGCAATCCTTTCTCTCCTTCTGCATCTGTTTCTTTTCAAAGACAGCACTGACAGAACCCAAAACTTTTTCAGGCTGTGTAAGTTTGACATTTTTTTTTTCACCTCAGTCACAAAATGATTCATCATGGAAACCAAAAGTGAAGGGTAAACTTTAGGGCAATTTAAGAGTACCTAGAAAACAATGCTCCAGAGACCATACTAGAACAGTGGAGTCTTGGAACAAAAATTTCCATGAGACATTGCAGATAGTAACATACCCATGATGTCTGAACCTGTGTTTATTTCTCAGGCACAGGGAGAAAGAGAAGGAGTATATAGAGTAATACTTAGGAGAAATACAAGAAGAGAAAGAACCATGAACTAGAAAGATGAAACTTTAGTTAAAATTAACGAACTTGAACTAACAGAACATGATTCAGCAGAACTGACATGGAGAAAATATAGTTTCCCTAACATAAGAGAACAGCTGCTCTACCTGCTAGCCGTACCTTTTGATATGCCTCCAGCCACTTTAGATGTCAACCAGTTTGAAAGGTTGATGAAAATGACAAGGGAGAGAGACAAATGACACATGGCTTGACAAGTCAGTACGCCACTCTAAAACCCATAATGGGCAGGATGGACAAGTGGAGAAAGAACAGGTAAACCCAATAAAAAATAATTGAAAAGCAGTAAATTTCATTGTCCAACAAATTACATAGTCAAAAATTTTGAGTTTGGTGAAAAAGAATAATTTTTTAAAGCAGGAATTATTATAAAATTTCTGTTATTTGCTTTTTCAAATCACTAGGTCATGTTCTGGAGTTGCTCTCCGAAAAAAATGTAAAAGGTAGAAATTTACTTTTAAAAATTTAAAGCTGAGATGCAGGCAATCTGTTTATTTCAGAAGACAGGGGTTTATGAAAAGCACCAAGTGCTGAAAAATGCATGAAAAAGAGCTGGCAGAAGGAAAGGGCAAAACTCCAGTAAAAGAACATGGAGATGCAAAAAAGTTTTATATCATTAATGCTAATGAATCCCAGCTTTGCCATTCTGGAGCTGGGTTGTTTATTGGTTAGGGTTTTGGTTTTATTTTTTNCCCATGATGTCTGAACCTGTGTTTATTTCTCAGGCACAGGGAGGAACAGAAGGAGTATATAGAGTAATACTTAGGAGAAATACAAGAAGAGAAAGAACCATGAACTAGAAAGATGAAACTTTCGTTAAAATTAACGAACTTGAACTAACAGAACATGATTCAGCAGAACTGACATGGAGAAAATATAGTTTCCCTAACATAAGAGAACAGCTGCTCTACCTGCTAGCCCTACCTTTTGATATGCCTCCAGCCACTTTAGATGTCAACCAGTTTGAAAGGTTGATGAAAATGACAAGGGAGAGAGACAAATGACACATGGCTTGACAAGTCAGTACGCCACTCTAAAACCCATAATGGGCAGGATGGACAAGTGGAGAAAGAACAGGTAAACCCAATAAAAAATAATTGAAAAGCAGTAAATTTCATTGTCCAACAAATTACATAGTCAAAAATTTTGAGTTTGGTGAAAAAGAATAATTTTTTAAAGCAGGAATTATTATAAAATTTCTGTTATTTGCTTTTTCAAATCACTAGGTCATGTTCTGGAGTTGCTCTCCAAAAAAAAATGTAAAAGGTAGAAATTTACTTTTAAAAATTTAAAGCTGAGATGCAGGCAATCTGTTTATTTCAGAAGACAGGGGTTTATGAAAAGCACCAAGTGCTGAAAAATGCATGAAAAAGAGCTGGCAGAAGGAAAGGGCAAAACTCCAGTAAAAGAACATGGAGATGCAAAAAAGTTTTATATCATTAATGCTAATGAATCCCAGCTTTGCCATTCTGGAGCTGGGTTGTTTATTGGTTAGGGTTTTGGTTTTATTTTTTGGGGGGGGATAGGTAGGGGGGTGGGGAATGAAGGTTAACCAGGGGTCATAGGTAAAGACAAATTTAGATTTTTTTTCTTCTGTGTTGAAGAGGTTTTTGCATGGAATAGGTAAAATATACAAAGGGTATTGTAACATTCTGACAGTAATTGAAAGCTGCCAAGAGGGCTCACAGAGCTAAGGGCTCTATGGGACACCATGCTGCTGAAAGGACTTGGAAAATTAGCCATATCTAGGGAGAAACACTGAGTGCTGTGCCAGGACAGCTGATAGTAGCAGAAAGAGCCTATTCTTTAAGTGTTCATCAGAAGTTTGTTCTTCAGACTTACAAAAGATGTTAATCTTTAATTTTTTATTCTGTAATTCCTTCTTCTGGCATTACAGCTTTTTTTGTAATATGAGCTAAGTTATTTACTGCCTAAAAATAAACTAAAATAAAATTACCAAGCTGTGATTTTACGTGCAACAGAAATGAAATCTGCAAATCAGCTAGTTCAGCGAGAGGTGTATATTCCCCAGGAATAGCCAAAGGGATATATTTTACTTCCTACTTCTTTTGCTACTTTCTGATCACTGGAGACCAATTGAATATTGAATTGCTTTTGATGAAATAAAACATTTCACCTTTGACCTCCACATAAGGCAAAAAATACTGTACAAAGTAGACTGGCACCAGAAGATAAGGGTCTAACAAAGAAGTAAAGGACAAGTTTATTTTATTTTCATAAGTTTCACACCGTGGTACAAAAGTGCAAAACAGCAAGTGTCTTTGTAGAGACCTCACTAGAGTACCTGGCAAGTCTTCAGTGAATTCTTTTATATTCTTCTCCCCAGAAAGTAGAAGCAGATGTGTACACTCCATGATGCTATATAATAGCTCTGAAAGATACTATGAACAGAAAGTCTCCATAGAAAATGTATTGTTGATGCCTCATAAAAACACATCAGAAAAAGCAGGGTGCCTAGGGATAAAGAATAAGATTAATGAAGACACCTAAGTGATTTAGAAACCCAAGATCCATTTCTAAAAGTGAAGTATGTTTGTAAGCCCAAATCCTCAGAGGAACATAGGACTTAATATAGGATCCAGTAAACTCAGTAGTGCCACAACTAGACTGCTACCAGTACCTGAGCTAGTCAATTTAATGTTGGCTCAAGTATCTGTGGTTGCAAGACTGCCCTGAGGGTTATTGACTCAAATGCCTAATTCATTTCTGAAAATGGGACTTTGGACTCTTAGCTTGCTTGGACCCTTCGGAAACATACAGGATATGACTCAGCCTTGCAAGTCCCAAAGTGTCTTTAACTGCCATTGCCATCACAGGGAGCTGGAAACAGGAGAAGAAAACCAGCAAAACACAAGTGTGAGAGTTAACAAAATGCAGAGAAAGAGCTTGGGTTTTTTTCTTCTTTTTATGTAGCAACTACTGCACAGTGTTTAATTTTTAACAAAAAATAAGATTGATTTCATCATATATTTGTCTACAGTTGGACTTAATGATCTTAAAGGACTTTTCCAACAAAAATGTTTCTATGATTCTATAATTCTTCCTATAATGATTATATATGGTGTTTATATATGTCTACATCTACATACATTATTGATACCACTAAGCATGACATGACATATCAAAACAAGTGGTAAACCTGTGCCAGGACCTATGCATATAATGATTAATGGACTGAATAAATATCACATATACAGTAATCTTCCTTCAGAATATTCCAGCTACTCTAAATAAATAACTGTTGCTTCATCACCTTTTGCTGCATATTTTGTCTGTACAAAAGAAGTCTCAAAATATAACTACACTCTCAACAGGTATCTCTTCTTATTTGGTAACCATCTGTTGCTCAGCCTTGTCTTGTAGACTCCCCAAAAAGATCAGATCAGAGGAATACAGTGGATCATATTAAGAATTTTTCCTTTTAATTTATGGTACATACTATATCCTGAAGTAACCACATCTAATCTATTGAAAACACCACTTCATCTTAATCATAACAGTTTTCTATGATGGAAAAGCAAAGAACGTTGCAATACAGTAATCTGTATTGTCTTGAAATGTATTACTGAGCTTTAGCAAAACACAGGACACATACTGATACTCAGACCTATTTTTCTAATCTGTCTTTTTAACACCTACCTGACAATTTTTTGTTCTTAACTGCTCCATCCTGTATTCTCTCCATATGAAGTTCTTTCATAACAATATTGTTCCTTTAGTACTTGCGTACTAGTAAAGTAATTCTTTTCTGGAAATTGAAATAACTTTCTGATCACTAAAGCTGCATTGGCTTTATGCTTGTATACTATTTGGAATGGTAACTTACTCCATCACATGCTGCAATAATTGCTTCTGTTTTGCTTTTACTGAAGTAGGCACACATCTTTTGCTTCTTGTGTTTCAGTTTGATATCATTGAGACTAAAACCGTATTTGACTGGGCTCAGTTAAGGTGAAGAGTCCCTTCAGTATTCACATTATTACTTTTGCCACTTTCTTCTTTCTAATCTGTCTTGCAAAGATCTCATATATTAATTTTTCTTTCAGTTAAAATGGCACAGGACTGATAATACCCTCGTTACCCAAACTGTTATTTCTCCCTCTGGCCTCACAAACTGTATTAAATGATGTTTCTTTGAGGGAGTCCAGAAATGACATTCTGAGTAATACTTTAAATGATGGGTCTCAAATTGGATTTAATTTACATTTAATAAGACATGTATTGTATGGCAAATTAATCATAACTGACTGTTGAATGTGGTTTGGGAGAATTAATAGTTAAGGAATGAATAGTATGTTTATTATATAGAGGGTTAGAGAACATCAGTTATATTCCTTTCCAGTAATGAAGTGGTATTTGTTTGACATAAGTTAATTATTTAGTCAGGTTTAAAAGAATAATAATCTGAGCTCTGTAAACAGGTTTTGTTAACTTAAAAAAAAAAAAAAGAAGGCTTCACACAAAAATAAAATGAATTATGACTTCTTTTAACTAACCCTTTATTTTCTGAATGTTTTTCCACTGGTCATTTTGAATTTCATCACTTCTGCGAATTACTCCAAATTAAGTATTATCAACATATCTTTGTAGCCATAGATTTGCAATCAATCCACTTTAGACAAGGGATAAATTAGATATCATATTTTTAAGATACAGTTCTTTGCAAGATGTAGGGTTTTTTTTGTATATTTGGGCTACAATAAATCTGAAAGAAATTAAAATATAAGAAGTTTCAATCTTGTATGAATTTTTTAAGGTATGCACTTCTGGGAAAATTTAATTCAAAGTTTTGGTTGCTTAACCAAGTCAATTCAAATGATGTACCAGAAATACATCATATTGTTTTGATAACTTTGTTTATGGGTGAGTTTTTTTAATAGTCTGGAATTACAGTTCAATTTTTCAAAGATTTAAAATTTCCCAACTGACCCTTATATAATCAAATTTTTTACTATACAAATCTTACCAGAATTTATTAAAATATTTCTCATAGAAGTTTAGTGAGCATTTCAAGAAGCGTTAACTAATGGCAGTGCAAGGGACCTGGTTCTTCATCATCTTGCTCCTTCTGCAGTCATTGGCCTTTGTGCAAAGTACCAGCAAACAAACTGTAAAACATGGCAAAGTACTTTTGTAAATCTTTGCCCTATTGCTCACAGGTTCAAGTGAGTACTTAAGGAGGAAGTAAAAGCAACTCCAGTCACTACAGAATATATCTGCTTTCTTCCAGTCCCCAGTTCTAGTCGCAAGGTTGATCAGTGGACTAGAATGTCATTTTAATTCCTGTAGTTCTGACAGGAAGATTTCCGAAGATTAATGCTGTGTATATTCTTGAACTGATGCATGTGTATGGTATTAAATTGACCTTTCTGCAATTTTGCAGTTTTGATTGGACAGCCAGTCCACTTCTTCTACATGCTACTATAAGAAGGCCATAAACAATGCAGGAGTCAAGTGACCATCCAATCAAAGTATAAAATATTGAAAAGGTCAAAAGAGTGCAGCTCACTACTAAGATTCATTGAATATAAATTAGGCATTAAACTCCTGGTACTGCGTTCCCTTGACTGAGTAGTAATGAGAATGGAGAATGGCAGAAAATTAATCCCTTCTCATTAAAAAGCTTGTAATGAGAATGTGGAAGTTGGTAAAAATGTAACCTGTTCTCATTACAGTCTTCAGGAAAGAGTCTTTGTGGTCTTCTTTAGATTTCATAGCAGTGCAGTTTTCCTCCCTAATAAAATAGTACAGGGAATGTGGTTACATTACATACAACTCCTTTGCATACGTCTTCTGCACTGTAAAATCATCCTAAAGTGACATAACTTTTTTCTTTCTTTGACACTGGCTTACAAACCTACCCACATGTGCACAAATTTCTGACAGAAAAGGACCCACAGATTTCTATTCTCCACGTTAAATTCCTCTGTGCCCACAACATATAATTTATCACAGTTAATTTTACATGCTCCTTGACTTTGAATTGTATACAGACTTTTCTCTAACAGTATTTAGATTGTGAGACTGGAAAAAGTAAAAAACAAAATACTACGAGTTAGAAAATCTGTATTTTGTTTTCCATGAAAAAGCAGGTATAAAATAAAATATTTTGATGAAAGTCTGTAAGTTAATGATCATTTTGATTCTCAATGACTGAACAGAACAATCAAGAAAATAACCACCAAGGCCATTTATTTTTGATACTGAAATATACATGGCAAAGCAGTTTGGTTATAAAATCTGTGGAGGAAAAAATAATATCACAGTGTTCAGCTAGGTTACCAGAATGACTTGTTTCCTACTTCATGACAGTGCCAGGATACATTTGTCCTGGTTGGAAGAGTGATCCCTGCACACTGGCTCTGCGTAGGGGTACATCCTGCAGGTGACCCTGGGCTGCAGACAACCATGGGTACTTTGCTTACATCTCCTACCCCAGGACCCACGTGCAGTTATTTAGTCAACAAGGCAGCTCTATTGGGTGTTGTACATTGCCACATTGGGAATAAAACCACAGTGTTCCTCTGGGATCTAGTAAATCCCTGATGCCATGAGAAGGGTTTGTTATGGAGTGTGGAGGGTATTAATGAGCTACAGAGAAAAGGGCTTCCATAGAAGAAGAAATTTAGAAACCACTCATCTGTCTACGCACACATTTCCCTATTTACACATATTTTTCCAGGGCTATAAAAAAGTCATATGCCAACCAGAGACAGCCAAAGTGAAAGTCTTTCCATATAAGTTCCAGCCTAATTTGTGCATTGGGAAATGACAACACTCAACACTATGCCTGCTCCAAATACGCTTGACAGCTGCAGGTTGCAGAACTACCCACAGGCAACCCAGGAAAAGCATCTGTAATTCAGAACAGCAACCTGGCCTGTCTAAATTATGCTGGCAGCAGTTCTGGCTCTTGAAAAACTCTACAACTGGGAAAGTCGAAAAAGGCTAATCTCACCCCCTTTTCCTGATCTGGCTGCACCAGTGTGTGAAATGATTCCTACTATCAATGTAAGTGTATTTTCTTGGTGTTGTTGGTGGGTATTTACAAATAAACGTATTCACACATAGACACATGCATGTATCTTCTCCAGCACTTCTCTTTCCCTCTTTCTCTGTAGGGATAGATGGACGAATAGATTAGATAGATGTATTTTTTTCTCAGAAAATTGTTATGAAAATGGCCATTTTCAATGTGACATTTCTCGCAAAGCTATTGCTAACTTCTACAAGCAATCTTATCTTCTTATTTTTTTTAATATTATTATTTTATTGAAATGTTGTGCCTATTTCTTTAGCAAAATGTTTTAAGATTCACCAGTTAGTTTCATGCCAGTATCTGTGAAAAAAATAACTTTGACATTTAAGTAAGTGTGTTCTAGGAAGAAATAATTGTACTACAGACCCAAAAGAGAACTGGTATGCTGCAAATTTCCCTTCACACCCAGGGACTCTGGAAGGAATACTGCCTCAGTGAAGCCAAATTGTTCCTAGTGTCCCCATGCAGCCTACTGGAACACACAACTTAAGGGAGATCAATGCCACTAGCACACAAACAACCTGGCAGAATCAATAAATATACCAACAACTCAGACCAACACCATGGATACTTTATTGTCCATAAATTTCTTAAGACTGCCTAAAGACCCTCTTATTTGTAGCACATTTACATGTCCAGACAAAAGACTCACTAGCACAAAGATACCTGCTCTTGAGCTATCTACCAGTTTCTCATCCTGCAAAGGCTTTCACATGTTTTGCTAAATGGCTATGGGATACGTTCACAAATACATAATTTCCTTTTTTGTTTGTTTGGTTTTTCCTGAGGTTTAAACTGCAGATTTCACAGCACCCTCTGTCATGGGCCTTGGTGATTTTGCAGTTTCTCTCCAAAAGCTCTCTTTCAAATATATGTTTTGGAATTAATTATACTTTGAATAATTTTTATTCAGGTTTTGATTAAGTAGAACATCTGATAACTCATCTGCAGAACCAAAATTTTCCACATCATTTAATATCAGAAGGTATCTGCCAAAAGTGACTGTTATCCAGATATGCTAATCTGGGCAGTCAAGGCCTTGGTGGATCAGAGGGGACAATAGCTCCTTTTATTGTTTGATTTCCACATCAGTCATCACAGTTCACAAATACTAGCCCATCTCATTGCATCTTCTGTCTTTGTACTATCATACTCTGTTTCCTTCAAGAGGCATCTTATTTTCTCCATCCTCCTGAATGACTGCATTCTTGAGAATCCAAGAAATTTGCATGGAAAACAGGAGTCATTATATCTAGTCTCTGATGGTTTAGCATTACAGTTGTGCCCTTGACCCATTAACTCACTTGTGCAAGATAGATTAAACTTCCTTCTCCGGACTCATGTGGCCAAGAGCTACAAAAAATGACCTTGTTGTCTGAAAAGTACAGATCCATAATTCAATGCTCTTTGCAACCATAGTTCCTGACCCAACTGCGTGAAATATTGACAGTGGTAGGAGCACTGTATTGCTTTTGAGTGATTGCAAAAGCTTTAGACTCTCCTTCCTGAATCACAAATGCACTAGGTGATTCATGCTTATTTGGCTACTGTAGAAGTATTTTTAAGTACATTTACAAATCCATGATTAATAGTTTTTTTTTAAAAAAAAGTTCAGCATCGGGAAGGAATCTATTAAATGGGAATGACTTTCATAAACCTGCTTGCTGAGACTAGCTGTTTAAAATGAACTCCATTAGGAGTTGCCCCAATGGATAGTACCATTGGGGGGTGACCCAAAGAATATAGGGGTGAAAAAGTCCTTCCAGTTACAGGCTGAATGGGTGTACTCAAAGAGTTGCAGTCAATGGCTCAATGACCAAGTGGAAAAGGGAAAGGATGCCATGCAGAGGGACACTGACAGGCTTGAGAGGTGGGCCCATGTGAACCTCATGAAGTCCAACAAGGTCAAGTGCAAGGTCCTGCATGTGAGTTGGAGTAATCCAAAGCACAAATAGAAGCTGGGCAGAGAAAGGATTGAGAGCAGCCCCAAGAAGAAGGACTTGGGGGTGCTGGTAGATGAAAAACTGACCATGAGCCAGCAATATGCACTTGCAGCCTAGAAAGCAAACCATGTCCTGGGCTGCATCAAAAGAAGCATGACCATCCCTTCAAGATAGGTGATACCCCGCCCTCTGCTCCACTATTGTGAGACCCCACCTGGAGTACTGTACCCAGCTCTGGAGTCCTCATCATTGGAAATACATGGACCTGTTGGACCATGTCCAAAGAAGGGCCACAGAGATGGTCAGAGGGCTGGAGTACCTCCCATATGATGACAGGCTGAGAGAGTTGGGGTTGTGCAGCCTGGAGAAGAGAAGGCTCCAGGGAGACCTTATAGCAGCCTTCCAGTAACTCAGGAGAGATGAGGAGGGACTTTTTACAGTAGTGATAGAAGAAAGGATAATGGCTTTAAACTGAAAGATGGTAGATTTAGATAAGATATTAGGAAGAAGTTTTTTTCCTGTGAGGGTGGTGAGGCAGTGGAACAGGTTGCCCAGAGAAGCTGTGGATGCCCCATCCCTGGAGGTGTTCCAGGCCAGGTTGGATGAGGCTTTGAGCAACCTGGTCTAGTGGAATGTGTCCCCGCCCATGTCAGAGGGGCTGAAACTAGATGATCTCTGAGGTCCCTTCCAACCCAAAACATTCTATGATTTTATGATTATACTTGCAATAGCGCTCCTTGGAAAGAGAAAAAAGAAAAGCTGATAGACTGAAAAGATTTTGTCCACAAATCACTTACTCTTTTCAGGACTTTAACCGTGGTATAATTCCATCCTTCTACAGCTGGTGCTTGCTTACCTAAGCAGACTGACTTAAGTAGGATTTAAGCATGTGCTTAATGATGGATAGAGAGTTATAATTGCTTTTATGTACATTATTAGATTTAAGCATGAAAGTATATTTTATTTTTCAAGTTGAGCCATAATTTAGCTGAACATGCCCAAAAAGCAGAGCCCAAAATGCAGCACAATACCTTTTGGATCTGCAGTAGAGCAAGGATGATGTCTGGATCTTCACCATCACCACCAAGGCAAACCTTTAACAGAGCTGATAAAGAAAACTGAAATCCATAAATGCACCATGTGAATAAGTTACCACATGTGCTTTCTCTGCACAAAAATCTTAAGCAGATGAACATTATTGAATTGTTCTTCATGTCAAACATTTACAAAGACTATGCTGAAATTCTCTTTTTGGCACTGGCATATGCATAATTTTATACTGCTTTATAATGAGGTAGGGATTCATGGAACTTTCCTCTCACCCATTATCTCTTACAGATTAGTCTGTGATGCACAGATACAAAAGCTGATATTGTTATAGAACAATTACTCTGTCAGAAAACTGACCTTCTTGAGAAAATGTGAACTATTTTCTCTCTCCTGTGAAAAAGTGAAGTGAACCTGATGTACTAAGGTGAGCAACTTGACAAGAAAAGAATAGGAGAGGGTGGAAAAAAGGCAAACTATGACTAGCCCACTCCTCCACTTCTGATTATCCCTCTGATTGCTGATTAGTAAACTATCCTTACAAAGAAGAATGGAAAATTGCTCTCCAGTTTCAAAATTAAGACCTTTTATTGTGTAATTTTATTGTGTTGTATAATGTAATCATATATTTCACTAAATATTAATTTTATGCCATGTTACCATTAAATTGTTGTTGACTAAGCAAAACTAAGATTAAAGCATGGATTAAATGAGGATCCTTAAGTATATGGCTGAAAACAGCATTAGCTTCTCTCAGGCTACTAGTTCTTACTGTGAAAGCAGTCAGTACAATAGCATCAGTAAGAAGGTGATATTTCTTATCCTCCTGTTTTGTATCCCCACTATAAAATCAAGGAAAATTGTGTACCGCTCTCGAAGGACCTACTTTGGCCAGTATAAAAGTATGTGAAAGGATACTGTCCTTTCACAGTCTGTGAAAGAAGAGTGGTTTGGAAAGAAAGTTGAAAGCATTTGAAATATTGAAAAATTGGAAAAAAACCTTGTGGATAATTTTATTTTTAACTTCATGGTCAAATTCTCCTGTCCAGGAGTGAACAGGCTGATCTGAATGAAAAGACTGAGCATATAAATAATCTCTTGGCTCAGTTTAGTTTCTATGTATTGACAAAACATCTTCTTTCTGTTCTGTATGACTTGTCATATCACATTGTTTATTATCTGCCTACTTGTGGCTCAAATAAAAAATGTCACTTGCATTAGTCAAGAGGTCTGTAATGTTCTCAGGAGTCAAAAATGATCTGAAATTGTATACTTGTTCTTTATAAAACTACTTTTTAATAGTCAAAAAACACACAGTGGGAACAGAAGATAATTTAAAGCATTCCTGGTTTATATGCTATGCAGAGTTTCAATGCACTGCTGTGCCAAATGTGTTGGAAATTCTTATTGTAATTCTTGGATTTATAATAAAACACACACCTTCATGAGTGTGTGGTGAAAAGCCTGTGGCCTGACTTTTTTTAAATGTGCTACATAATTTTAACTCAGCTTCCAAGTAATGCAGGTGTTCCAGCTACACAAAGATCATTCTGTTGGAAATAATTTATTTAAGCCATACTGTCACTTAGATATATTTAATTGACCCCTTACAAATAGTCCATTGACTTCTCTCTCAGCCCTAGAAAATACCGAGTTCATGGGACATCAGACTAAACCAGACGCAGGCTGGTAAAGTACCTGGCCTGGTGATGAAGACTTCATATATTTCGACTTCCAGCTCTCTCCAAAATTTTCCATATGACCTCATCAAATACCTGATTCTCAAGCTTCTTCCCTGCTATGAGATCCCTTCCAACCCAAACCATTCCATGATTGTATGATTGTATGATTGTATGATTCTATGATTCTATGATTCTAAGATGCAGATGATAGCACTTCCTCTTTCTATTTGCTCTCCTTAAACTGAGCAGCAATGAGTGTGCATTGCCTGGTGTCAGACAAGATGTGGGATTGTGGTTCCATCTGCTCTTCCACATGCACAAAAGCTACCTGAGAGCCTGTGCAACAGCCCAGAAGAGAATGCTAGCACACTCCCTGTCACATCTCCGGTTGATGACTGGTCTTTGTGTCTTTTATTTCTGTTGACTGATGGAAAGGCACATTACTAACCCTGCTTTGCTGGAAGAGCTGTATTATTTGGGTCAACCCAAGTATTAATCTTTTTCTTCCTATAAATAGAAACAATACATTTATATTTCTTGCACTCCTGGAAGCATTCTTTGAGCAGAATTTGGAAATTTAGACTAAAGGAAAAAGATGTCATATTAAAAAGCAAACCTACAGCTAACAGCCTTCTCCTATGTCATGGGACTTTCTGAGACAAGAAGTTCAGTAACAATAGAATACAGCACTACAACATTTGCAGTTTCTTTAGGGGGTTACAGTGCATAATGTGAACAGGTCATCCAAAGAGAGCTTTGCTACAGGAATTCTTTATTATTACTATTATTATTGTTATTACTGTGAATCTGTAATGATTGTTTTGCTGCTGTATATTTCCTGCCCTGACTCCCAGGTACAGAAATAACAAAATACTTTAACAGATGAAAGGCTGTCCTTAGGGTATTTCCAGCTCAGTAAGAAGTGAGAAGTACAAGACATCTCACAAGAAAACCTATCTTTCAGCAATTTATAACCATACTTACGCATAGCTTGAATATTTTAAGCAGGATCTTTGGGGCACTCTCTTTTTGTCCATTCTGAGTATACCTACTTCTTTGTCATCCTCCTTCTTTCGTCTTTTCTTTTTTTTCTTTTTTTTCTTTTTTTTCTTTTTTTTCTCTTTTTTTTCTTTAAACAAGGGTAGCTGCAGGCTGCTCTTCTTGCTTCACTAGGGTTTTAGACTTCAGTATTAGGTTGGTTCTGTGATCTCTCCTGTTATGTTAAAAAACTTGAGACAAATACTAGTTCCCTTATGGTCAATGAGAATTCTGCCTTTGACTTCAACAGAACAGGATCATACAGAGATGTTGTGTGCAAAGGTCTAGGAAAAGAAGGCTTTATTTTCCTTCCCATTTAACTCTTTCCTAAAAGACACTGAAGGAGTTGGCAATTTTTGGTCCTTGGTATATAATTTATTTGAAATAATAAAATAATATAGCTCTACAGTGTCCACCCTCTCACATACGTTTATCAATCCACTCCTCTGAAGAGGTGAAGCTATACTTAACAAACATTAAAGCAAAAAGAGAGAGGCATTTACTCATAGGAGGAAAAGGAGCTAAGCTCAGGCTTCCTCATTTCAAGGCCAGCACCCCACTCTCAGAAGCCAGACTAGCAGTCCAAGAGGGACGTATTTACCGAGGGTTTTTTCATTGTGCTTATTTAGCTTTTAAAAAAACTATTTGATGGCTTATGCTCTGAAACAGGAGTTGGACTACTACTTCTGTGCCCAGTTCTCATGAAACATGGTGGGGTTTTGGGGACAGGGTCTCATATTGCAGTAATCAAGGGCTATGTACATCTAAACCTCACTCTAGTATTGGGACCACAGTTGAACTCAAAAGGTAATTAAGTAGCAACAATTTATCAAATGTAATTAACGCACCTTTAATAACAATATCTGAAGTTTCTGCATGGCTCATAAGTGGGTCAATGCCTCAATTAAACTAAGGTGCCTAAACACCAGTGCAAAAAAAAAATCCTGATGTGATACCTCCTTTGTCTAGCAAAAGCTCTTAATCTTGAAAATTGACAGGTTGTGTCAATAAGAGAGGCCCAAAAGCTGAATACTTGTGGATTCATCAGAAGGACTGCAGGTGCTAGACCTGACTATGAATTCACTAACACCAGGACTGGAAGTTAAATAGTCATTTTAACGTGGTTCTGTGATCACACTAAATAAACACTAATGGGAAGCAGGCATTGCATCTTTCTGATAGCGATGAGCAACATGTCTCTGCACAGAGTTGCCTTGTGCCACAACAGCTCTGCATTTATCTCTCCTCTACCTTTCACTATGTGGTGAAAAAAAATGTTTGTTGAAGATGCTAGGGCTTTTCATAGTGTAAACATGCATAAGGATTTGGGAGTTCTGTTCCTTTTGCAGTTTCTGTGCCACTCCAGAAAGGCTTTAGAAGAAAAAGGGCAAGCATATTACTTCTGGTTTATTTTTATATCAAGTTTATATCCAATGAATGATACCAGTATGCTTTTCATCGGTTTCTGTGAATTTTGTAGTAAGGAAGAGTTCATGAATTTAGGAGCATAAGATAAGCATTGACAGAAGTACAGAAGAGTAAGTGGCAGCATGGCTACAATGTTAAAAAAAATAATTTACAATATTGAATTACTATTGCCATGACTCATCACTGCTATGCTAGCTTCATACAGTACATTGCTGCCAATATCAGACTATCCTATATTCCTGTGAGTAGCTAATTAATGAAACACTATACTGAGACATTAAGAAAAAGAAAGTAAGAACAAATATATTACAAATACAGATATAGATTTTACAGAGAGGGTGAGCTAATGGGTCAGATTTTGCCACTGGCTGTTCACCTGTAACAACCACAGAGAGAAAAGAAGCTGCATAGCTGAAGTTGCTGAATCTCATAACAATCACAATTTAGCTTGCTTATCTGTACATAACATTTTATATTGCTGTTACTCTTTCAGCCTGCACATTGCCACCCATAAACAAATAAACCAGTCTGAATGCCAAACTTAATCCCTTAAATCTTCATCTAGGCTTGTATATGTGGACCCTGTTTTTTATAATTATAAAACAAATGCAGTCCCCACTTATTTAATAAGACATAATGCTTTACCATGCTGCAGATTACCTTTGACTTTGGAGAAACAAGAAAGAAACAATATGACAGGTATGAATATGTTCCTTGCACTTCAGAGGCAGAGGGAGAAAAACTGAAGGAGCACCTAGGAGAGATTGGGATACAAAAATTCTTTCAGTACAGCTAATAAACTTATATTTATACATGTTTTGTCTCCAAATTCTGTTTGAGTAAGATTAGTAAAAAGATTACAACCAAAAATCCTAATGGTTGATTGAGCTTCCAATTTCACTTGGTAAAAGTTAAGATCAGATGTCATAAGAAACAGGTTTAATGACTCTATAATGGACAAAGATCAGTTGGTCCATCCTGACTGAGAGTGAACAAGAAAACATTTCTGATATTGTGGACATCCAAAGTCTTAGAGAAGTGCCTCCAGACTTTGAGAGAAAAAACTGTCTTACACTGTTGTGATTCCTGCCTTCTCTTTTCAGAAACAGCTTGGGCTGGGTATGGGAGAAAGAAATAGCTGTACAACAAGATGTCTTGTGTAGATTTTTTTAATTTTCCTTCAATAACAAAGTTAAAACCATTGAATTACATTAACAAATACATACTATTGCTATATTAACTATGATATTGACATTTTTCAGTTCAAGGGAAATAATTAAGTCTGTTGCATTGTACCATCAGCATATACCTCTACTCTGCTCTCATGAGACCCAACCTGGAGTACTGCGTCCAGCTGTGAGACCCCCACCATAAGAAGGACATGGATCTCTTACAGTGGGTCCAGAGGAGGGCCACGAAGATGGTCAGAGGGCTGAATCACCTCTGATATGACAACAGGCTTAGAGAGTTGGAAGTTGTTCAGCTTGGAGAAGAGAAGGCTCTGGGGAGACCTTCTAGCAGCCTTCCAATACCTCAAGGGGACCTACACGAGAAATGGGGAGTCACTCTTTATCAGGGNTCTGAGTCCTCGACAGAACAATTCTGGTGCTTTCCTGGTGTCTGGCTGATACTGAATCACCAAGAAGAAACTGTTTAAGACTCAAGAATAACTAATAAGGGCAGATATGTACCATAAGCTGGTGAGCAAAGGAGAAGGAAACACTGAAAATATTAAGTAAGTTTTTCATTTTTAAAATCTCAAATCTTCAGCTCTTTTTTCTTTACTTTAATGGGAAGGTGTTCTACTTGTGTCTCTGACTGCAAAATTGGAGATTTTTCAGTCTTACTCACTGCCAATGAAGGAATTGCACATGGCAATTGAATATTCAGAGATGTAGTTTCAAGAATTGTCAGAAACAAATACACATTTCTGTGAACAACTTTTGTCTATTTCTAAGGACAAACACTATTTTTGTACAATGAAGTGTCAGGTTGGAGTATTATTATTTTATACACTGTACTGTAATGGTAGCATAGTTGCTGGGGTTTTTTAAAAATAATAATTAAACTCTTAAAGTAGTTGGGAGAAATTAGGGAAAAGAATGGAAGGCACCAGCATATTGGTAGGGAACCAAACACTGGACCATGTGAAATAAAAAACACAAACTAAAAAGAATTTTGGAAATGTGTTTATGCTTCATTTGGACTTTATAATTAAACCACCCCATCTGTTTTTACTGGCCATTTAATACCACCCTGAATCTAGATCTTCAGTAGTAAAAAGAGTTTTGATATCTGCCTCTTGCATTATCTCCTTCCCATCACTTTATGTCTGAGAATGAATATTTTCAGGCTCTGTCTCATTTTCACAATGTGAAGAGCTTTGTGAAACAGCTTTTCAAGTAACATTTCAACAAACAGTGCTCTAATGATTTCATTAACATAATGGCTGTTCACAGATATAACTGTAACTGAGCCAAGGCATTGCCATTTCAGTGATGTTTAACAAAGTTCATTAACCCTGGATGTATTTATTTATTACTGCCACACTTAAATTTTATTGTAAGAAATACACAGGACACACATTTACTTGTAAATTTGACAATTTTCATATGCAAATATTTTCAGAAGGATTTAATATTTTTCTGTTTTTAGAAAAACTCTCTTTAAAGAGAATTAGACAGTACTGCACATAGGGCTTTGAACAGATTCTTTATAATAACATATAAACATCTAATGAAGATGGTGAAACAATCAGTAAAATGACCTTTATTTTCTGTATCAAGTCTGTAGAATTAATAGCTAAGAATTAAGTTGACTTCTATTTTACTAACAAGCAGATTTTAGTCATTCGTTCACTCATTCACTCATGTATTTTGTGAAAATTAACAAGGGCAATTTAAATGAAAAAATATTTCAAAAAATATCCATCAAGTTGTGTAAAAGGGCATCACCACTTTATGACACAAACTAGATTTTTATTTGGGGTAAAAATCACATCAAGTGTGGTAAAGAAACCAGTTTAGTCTTACTGCAATGGTTCTAACTAGAGAGTAGGTAAGAACTTCAATTGAAGGATTTAAATTGCTTCAGATGCATGCTGCATTATAATTGCTTACATAGGTGGCTGACAGAAGCATCACACCTATTGTGTGCTCTATTTTTTCCTAACGTAGGAATAAACACTTCCAGATTATAGAAGTTTATAGAAATTATTCCTCCACAATTCCAAGCTTCATCTTGCTTTCCTTCTGTAAAGTCAAAATGCACTATTTGACGTTTGATTAGCTATAGCATAAAGACTAATATTCACAATTTTTAGTTTTTAAATGGTTTTCTAGACCCTTCTTTCAATTGTGTCTTTCAAGGAGATAATACTTTTTCCAGTTGGGAATGAAGCTAATTAAGAGAAGAAGAAACCACAAAATAGGTGTTTTGTGCCAAACAAATTTTGGAATTAAAATCTCTGGATTTTATCCTTTTCAAATGTACCTGTGGACCTGCTGACAGACGTCAGCACCCTACACCAGCTGCTGTATATCAGTCTCCTTCAGCTGTTGACTGTAATGTACCACATCTTGCTGTATAATATCCTTGCTGAACAAGCCGGGAACATGCTGAAAGGGACTTGTGTCCTTCCTTCTCTGATAGTGTTCACTGCAACAGTTTAACAGCTCTTGCTCTTCTCTCACTTCACCATCTCTTCATCCATAAATATCCATTCTAACTCTCTCCCTTCTGCAGTCATTTGGGACTCCTTATTACACAAAATCATGCTGAACTATTGGCCAGCAATCCATAGAAGGAGAAAACAATCTCTTTTTCCCCTTTATACATGATTTGTTTCTGAAGATAACTTTTTAAATGCCTTCCACATTAAGGTATTCTTTTTCTCTTTGGAGCTCAAAATCAGATATTTTTCATTCATACGTGGGCTAGATCCATGTTCAAATAAGCTAAAGCCCTCTTTTAAATTCCAGATGGAACTTTGTTTTGGCATATTTAATTACAACAGCAATTTCTACAATGACCAGGTGGTTATGCCTAATTTATTTTATTTCTCATCTTTTTATGAAATAACTATAATTTTTATATGCACAGTAGTAACAAACAGCTATTCTGTTTAAACTAGAATATTCAAAACTACAGCATAATGATTTAATGTAGAGAAACACAGATCTTGTATGACAGCAGAGTCCTTTAAAATGAAGACAAGGGATGCAGTGTAGGGGAATGGGGGTCATGGGATGATAAGAGAGAGATGACTTTGAAGACTCCAGAGCTAGAAACAATTCACCAAAGGGCAGATAAAGAAATGTAACCATGGGAACTTGGAAAAAATAATTTAAGGGTAGAAAGAGACTAGTGAACAAGTGTTCAACATATGTAAAACACATATATAGGAAACTTAAGTGTGACATGGACTTGCAGACCAGGGAAGACCAGGGTGTAAAGCATGCTGGAAAACATATTAAACTATCCCCAAGTAGACTCTAGGGTAAAAAAAAAGATGCCATTGTGATCAGTTTCACACTTTTTCTGGCAAAAAAAAAAATAAAAGAAGAAACATCATCAACATAATCCCTGTCCTTCTGGTGAAGTCTGGGATGCTGACAGCTGCTTGTAAATCCCCTCCTCCACCTCCAGCCAGACTGAAGACACTCACCTTAGGACTCAGAGGGCTCTGGATGAGTGAGCATAACAGCACAGAAAAGGGGTAGGTACTAGAAAGTGTGCATATAACAACTTTAATTATATTGTTCTTATTTACTGTTATTAAGCCTTTTTCTGCAATAGTTTATCTTCTTTACTTTCTTTCCCTTTTTTCCATGTACTAATCAGATCTGTACTAATAATTATTCAATTAGGTTTTGAAGATTTCAATTACACTAAGTTCTTGGCTTTGCATATAAGATGTGTTTCTGTTTTGCCAATACAATATTTTGAGAGTAACAGATTATCTGAATAGTGTAGAAATATTCAACCAGACATCTGTATCTGAACTATGCACTTTAGCTTGCTTTAAAATCAATAAAAGCCAGTCCATGATCAATGGAGTCAAAGATGTGATTCATATTAAAGCAAATATTTAAATTTTATCCTGTTTCCAGTGATTATAAAGGGATCTTCAATTTGTAGCTTTGACAGAATGTTTACACTGAGGACTTCTGAAGTTAAAGAAATTACTTTCCTTGTGTTTAGTACACGAAAGTTAGAATACCTTTTGGTTTTTTATGGTGTGAAAAGCTCATATTTCAGTGCACTTTCAGTCCAACAAAAAGAGTATAGCTTTGAACTAGCTAATATAATGTTACAGGGATTCAAGTAATCACACTGCTTCAGTATTTGGATCAGTGGGAAGGATTCTACTCAGCATAACATAAGAAAAATCAACACAGTGATCCTCTATCTGCCATATACATCACCACAGTCTTTCGAGACTTTGTACATACAAGTAAAGCTGGCAAGGCTGCTTTTTCCCATGTTCCTGACACCCTTTTCTCTCAAATTTCCCTGCAGTTATTTAATTCTTACAGAAGTATGTCTGCTAAGTGGTACAAGTTAAATCATCAGATGTTGCAATCAGAGTAGGACTGTTAACTGTAATGCTATGTGACTATTTACTAGGGAAAGGTCTTTTCTAGCGTTTAATGTAATACACAGCAAGAAAGGAAAACTTTTATTATTGGTCACCCAATCTGGCATTATGTTTTCCCTCTACAAGGCTCCTTGGCAGCAGAGCTAAGAAGCAGTCTTATGGTTCCTCCATTCACAAAACACACAAAAAATAATAATTTGATTGACTGTGACACCGCTCATCTGGTGCCTTTTTACTTCAGTAAGGGAATGTTGTGGTTTTGTGTGGTGGGTTTGTCTGGTAGCAGGGAGGGGCCACAGCAGTGGCTCCTGTAAGTAGCTGCTAAAGGTTTCCCTGGACTCCAGCTCTGCTGGCAGCAAGGGAGGGGCTGCAGTGGTGGCCCCTGTAAGTAACTGCAAGTGTTCAATTCCCCCCCCCCCCTTTCAGTATCTTNAACCCTCCCTGTCCTGCCTCAGCCCACTAGGTGTTTAACAAAGGACTGACCCTGTAGCCTTTCTAAACCATGACAGGGAGGCTTACAAACCACAGAGAAACAGCAACCTCAAAGTTAAAAACACCTGTGGAATATACCAAATATTTCCAAGAAGCTAATTGGTAATTTTATTCAGCTTTACCTTCAAGAAATAAATTAATCTAGATACTGTATGTACTAAAGCAATCAGCATCCTTTACAAACAGGTCCAACAAGAAAACACTGCAATTAGGAAGTGTGGGCACAGCCTTGATTTATAATGAACCATGAAATAAAATACTTTATAGACATGAACACAAAACATTTTGCATACTTAGGGTAATTTGATCTTTAAATTTCAATTTGCTTCTTCTGAGCAAGTGGCTCAGGCCTTTGACTGAAAGAGTTGTTCATATCCAAAAAACTTTCCTTGCATTCACTAGCTTGAAGTAGCCAATAAATGTTGCTTGCTCTCATTAACTAATGAAGACTAATATAAAAATATGGGTGAGATTTATATTTATCTTAACATTCTTACTACATTTTAAAACTGCTTACAAGTTGGAAAAACCTAACCTCATTTGTAATTTATTATCAATTTGTTGCACTAAGTTACAGAGGGTGCTTTAAATTTTACTAGTTTATTAGAGTCAAAATCTTCTTATAGGCAGAAGGAACATACTCAAGAATTATATTGGTATGCTAATTAAATCTTAACAGACTAACCACAGAATTGTTACTAGTGTCCTCACAGTGATCCTAATACTTATAGTTCAAGTTGAATGACACACACAGACCTCCTAGTGTCTACTGCATTTCATTACCATTACATTCACCCTTCTGTTGCCCCTTTGGCTCCTTTGTCAATCAATGGCTTCAGGTGGGGCAAGCTGCCAAGTGCCCCGTGTCCTGTGCTGGAAGGAGTATGACACTGACATTGATGATTTCTTCTGCCTCATTATAGGGTCCACGTGAGATAATTTTTATGTGTTTGCTAATATGGTCTATACTATGCTCTTTCTTCAATAGTCTTCAACTTCGCTTTATATACAAATTTGTTGTATATGATATTAGCTACTTTTTAATTTTATTTCCTTGCTTACCCCTGAAGTCTCTTTAGCTGGCTTCCAGGGTTACCTTTATTTGATGAGCAGTAATCATCCTGAACGAACTGTTTACAGACCTGAATATCCCATGCCCTCCTGTGCCTCTCTTACCAACTCAAAGCTAACGTACATAAGTACACACAAAGTCATGAACTAAACGAAATCAATAATGTTTTGGAGGGATCATCCATAGGCTAAGGGAATTATATCTGAATGTATATATATCAGAAGACAGGGAAAATGCTGAGACCTGAGCATGATGTAAATGGTATCGAATAAGGGGTGGAGAATGTCCTGGTTTCAGCTGAGACAGAGTTAACTTTCATCACAGTAGCTAGTGTGAGGCATGTTTTGGATCTGTGCTGAAGAGAAGGCTGATAACATACTGATGTTTATAGTTGCTGCCGGGACAGTCAAGGACTTTTCAGCATCTCTGCTGTGCCAGTGTCTGCCTGTGCATGAGAAGCAGGAGAGGGAGCACAGCCCCAATTACCAGCCTAGGATTCACCTTTAGGTTTAGGATTGAGATACAAATTGGCCAATGGTCTATTCCATATCATGCAAACCATGCCCAGTATATAGATGAGGGTCTGTTGTCGGGAAGCACTCTTTCTTGCTCTGGGTTGTCACCCTCTGGGTCACCCCTCTCTCAGGGTCGTCTCACTTTCTCGGACGCTCGGGCTCTTATCTGTCTTCTGGCATTGCTGTTTCAGGACTCTCCCTGCTCCAGGATCATTGGCTGGGAACAGGCTGAGCCTTGTTCATTGAGTGGCGAGGAGTATCACTGTATTTTTGTACATTTGTATATTTGTATATATTGCTCTTATTATCATCATCATTATTATTCTCATTATTATTCTCAATTTTAATGTAGTTTAGCTATTAAATAGTTCTTATGTCAACCCATGAGTCTCTTTTGCCTTTACCCCTTCAATTGTCTGCCCCATACTCCGGAGGGCTGAGGGTGAGCAAGTGGTTCTTGTGGTATTTAGCTCCCAGTCAGGGTCAGACTACAACACACATGAGCATCTACTTATGCTGAGCAGGAACAAACATCTACTCTTCACTCTGAAAAATGAATCTGGAAAATCTAAGGCTAAGAAAATTAAATTAAAGCATGTCAGGTTACGTACTAGTGTTAAGATAAAATACGCTGAACTATGTAATGCTTCTGAAATTCCAGAGTGCCTGTTTCCTTTTTCTGTATGTCACATGGTTACAATGTCAAATTTGTACTCTAAATATAATTTCAAGAGCACTATTAGTATGTAAAACTGTCCCTCTTTTGTGACTTATTTATTTCTTAATTAAGGAGATGGTGGGTTGAAGTTCAGTGGCTAGAAATGCTTACCCGAGGCAGAGGGTGGGTGGTTAGTTGCTGACAATGTTTGTTGGAGCATTTAGTTTATTACTTCAGGGTTGAATGTGATCCTCTCCTTTATGGCAACACTGAGTGTGTTAATGTATCCTGCAGTGATGTTAAAAGGCTTAAAGTGGTGATGCTGTCAAACTAGCTGTGTCACCACATTCAAAGCTTTAAACTGCAGTTACAGCTTGAAAAATGGTTATGAAAAATACCATATTCTTACACAACTGATCTAATCCTTATATGCACTTGATGTGTATCTGCTTACTTTACTGAGTAAAACAAACATTTTGTACTGTTAACTCTGCAAAACCAGGACAGCTCTGAAGGATTGCACAGGATTTCACTCTGGATCATATATCAGCAACAAACCAGTCGGATGAAATCTAGCTGTAGAATATGTATTACTGATGATGATTTAACAGAGAGGAAGAACAGATTCCTAGTTGAATTGCACAGTAGGCAGTTGAAAAATTCAACTTTGGACTCACAAACAGGAAAAAAAAAACCCAACAATCAGGCAATCATTACAAGACAATGGAGAATATTTATCCCAGTGATTTTGGTCTTGAATGTCAGTGTCATTCAGAAGACCAAAAGTGAAGAGCTCAAGTCCTCTGTCAAGTCAATGAGAAAAAGTAGGTGTCTCTCTGAGAAACAGGGAATACCTGTGTTTTGAGCATGTGAGCTTTCAAGTTAGATATTTAAAACAGCCTAAAATGAATGATGTGGATTTGTACCAATGTTACTCCACATTACTTCAACAGGTTTTTTTTTTCATAATCTACAGCATTATGAATGTATACAGGTGAAGTTTCTTTAGTATACTGTAGTGGGTTAAGCAGAGGGGAGCTAATTTTTTTTTCCTTTTCTCCCTTCTCTTCATAAATAGCTAGCAAGAAGCTATGTTTTGGATTCCTGCTCAGGAGAAAAGCTGATACGAAGAGAACATTTATAGTTATTGCTAGGATACCCTCAAGGACAAAATACATTCGATCTCTCTTCTCTCCATAGACAGAGAGAGGGGGGGGAAGAGATAGTCCGGCTTCTAGCTTGGGATTTGCTTTTAGGTCAAGATTGAGAAGCAGACTGACCAATTATTCCATCCCATGCACGTCATACCCAGTATATAGGTGAGAACCCTTCCGGGAGAGCTGGCTTTTTCACTTCCCTTGGGCTCCCTGCATTCGCTCTCCCAAGGCCTTGTTTTTCTTTCCCCCCCCACGGACGCCATTAGCTCTCGGCCCGGGACGCTTGTTATCTCCGTTCCGTGAGTGCCTCCGGGATCCTCCCTCTCCAGGGAGATCATTAGCTGTTTTTTTTTTCCCTGATTCGGTCAGCTCTCGGCCTGGGACGCTTGGGCTGTTATCTCCGTTCCGTGAGTGCCTTCGGGAGCGGCACACCCCCCCCTTCCCCTCCTTCCCCCCCCCTTTTGGGGGAATCGTGAGTGCGGTTTCTGGGGATCATTAGCTGGCAACAAGCTGAGCCTTTTTGGGGGGGCAGTATCGTTGGGTTTCTGGGGATTGTTAGCTGGCGACAGTATAAGCGTTTGTGGGGGGGGGGCAGTATCATTGTGTATCACCCATTCCCTCCCTCCTCCGGGGTTATTGGCCGGGAGTGGGCTGGGCCTTTGATCATCGGGTGGGGAGGGGCAGAATCACTGTGTATCACATTGCATATTTGTATATAGT
This sequence comes from Syrrhaptes paradoxus, assembly GCA_013400615.1. Taxonomy (NCBI): domain Eukaryota; kingdom Metazoa; phylum Chordata; class Aves; order Pterocliformes; family Pteroclidae; genus Syrrhaptes; species Syrrhaptes paradoxus. The sequence continues at coordinate 35,777 of VZTO01012286.1, forward strand.
ATTATTTCCAATATTATTGTATTTTAGTTATTAAATTGTCTTTATCTCAACCCACAAGTCCTCTTTGCCATTTACCTCTTTAATTCTCTCCCCTACATTGGGTGGGGGCGGGGACTGTGTGAGCAGGTGTGTGTGGTTCGGCCCCAGCCAAGGGCCAACCCGCCACATACACCTTCTTCATCAAGAGGACTGACACTTTTGCAGTGTACTTAATGCCATCAGTTTCTTTTAAGCAGTAGCACAGGTTATTTAAATAACTACCTACTTACCTACCTACCTATAATCTGTCATTCCTTCCTAGAATCCGTATAAGCAAAATCACGTTGCCGTAATATAGACACTTATGTTGGAGTCAGGACTGTCCACTAGTGTTCCCTAGTTTTTCCTGTACGGTTACTACCATAGCCAGCTAAAGGGAAATAAATGATATGGATGCTGTGTATTCCCCCTGCAAGTATTTCTGAGACTGGTCTCACTGTCTGTGCAATGCAAATCTCCATACATGTCCCTGTAGGCTCTTCAAATTGCATGCTTCAATGTACTTCACACTGGCTCTTGTCCTTTTTTGAACTGAGAGCCCGAACTTTAAAGCTCTGTGCCTTGAAAGAGCCTTGGTGCACCTCCTTATCAGGAACCATGGCAAACCAGTAGCTCACTCTAGCAGAAAACTCAATATATGTGTATATAGTCTGCTTTTAAACTGTCTTTAATGGGAAAAAGCGCAACAAATTTTTCCCAGACTGATACAATCCACAGCTGAGACCCAAGGACTTTGTTGTTCCAGCTTCTTCATTTCTAACCAGTACTATTAGATGTATTATGAAATGAGATCGGATCAGAAAGCTACATAAGGCAATGGCTTTTCTTTCTCTCTGTTTCATCAGAGAGAAAGTATAAAAAGTATAAATTTCTGCCTTATGAGCTTACATATCAAATTTCAAGCTCAAAGGAAAAATAAAAAACACAAAAAAGTTACAGACAGCTGAAAACAAGCCTTAGGAAGAAATGTATGTGTATCCTTAATCAGATTCCGTTAATTTGCCTTATACTGGTTCTGTGAAGACGTAAGTCCAGCGTCTCGAATTCAGGCTGTTTTCAGTTTAAGGCTGATCTGATGGTCTTTGGAGGTCTCCATGGGTTCAGACATAACTGCCTGGCGTCAGCTCTCACGTTGTGACCACACGATCACAGCAAGAATGACTTTTCACTGGAATCAATAAAACTGCTGTACTGTAGGAAGAGGTTTGTGAATGAGACACAGAATTTTCACAAGTGCTTAGCTGAGAAATTACCCTTTATTGCTTTCAGCACTAAATACATTTATTTATTTCAGCTGAGCTTTCTTCCATCAACTCTTCACACATGTAAATCTAATATCCCCTACTCCTCACCCCCAAAAAGAATCAACCTGTTTCTCCCACGGGGTATAGAATAAAGATGGTTGTTCATTTCTGGTTTAAAATATTAGGGGGGGTTTACAGGGATCAGGACTTAGAAAGCATGAAGATTAAAAAAAGGACAAAGAAGCAAAGGCTAGAATCACCCACAAAATTTAGTTGGAACCATATGTTTTCACAACAAATCACAGAAAAAATATGTGGCTGACAGCCATTCAATGATTTTCATTCCTTCCTTTAATAGGGATCTTACTTTGCTGCTACCATTTTATGGATAGGCAATGTGCAATGTGAAACATGCAGGAACTTTAGCAGTTTATCTGTGGAAACATATTAGCTCACACTAGACCAAAAGTCCAGTAAAAGTTTTAAAAACCATCTTTCAAAATGTAAAAACTGTTTCTTAGTCTCCTAACTCGCTGTCCATTTTAGGGTAACACAAAATGTTCTATATTCAAATATGTGAGAGACACATAAAACCCCCATGACTAGAGCTCACACAATTCAGTTTGGAAAAAAAAAAAAAAGTGTGCCCAGCAAGCTGGCATACCTGAGAAATTTGTTCTAAATCCTGTGTACAAGCTATATCACACTTTTCTCTCTGAGATCTCTTTCCATGTTTCTGAATCATCTGTCCAAAGCTTCTGTTTTTGTGTCTTACCACTCTTTGATTGAAAAGGCATAATTGTTTTGCTGCAGGTATCGTAATTTCTCTTTAGAAACATATTCTGAAGCTACAGAAGTGCTTAACTAGAAAACATCAGGCAATCTGTAGAAAATACCAGCAGAACATTCATCTGACTTTGATGGGGGCACTGAAACTAGTGGAGTACCCCCTTCAAAAATCTTTGACAGATGGCTGCTGACACTAGGTGATTCCAGGGTCTTAATGCCTCCGGCAGCTGCTATATCACTTGTTGTTCCTAAAATCAGCTGTTAGCAGCTTGGCCCTCAAATTAAAAATTACTTAGTCTTTGGGTAAAATCAGCAAGGAAAAAAAAATAAATAAGGTAATTGAATTTTTCTTAAGTTATTGAGAGTTTTATGAGGACAGCTAGCCCCATTGTTCATATTAACTTGTATGCATGTTACACACATATACTATCTTAAAAAAACCAGCCTCGGTGCCAGAAAATAAAAGCAAATGACAGACATGCAGAAAAAGTCACATCTGCAATGTTAATTCAGTCCTGAGTTTCTATTACCTTGTCAGATACCTACACATGACCCCTGTCTTTCTCAGTACAAGGATGGATTACATTCACAAAAACAATGAGGTGTTCAAAAATTTGTTACCTTCTTTTTTTTTTTTTTTTGTAAATGGTGGCCTTAGGTCTTGTTTGCACTACATTATTCAAACTCTCATTTCAAGCCATTTGTTTAGACTTCTCTGTGGTGCCCATGACTGTATTTCACGAACAGCAATGCCTTCACTTTTACAACTGCCTATAAAGTATGACTGTACTATTATCCTCATTTTACACTGGCTAGCTAAAGGACCAAGATTAAGCAGCACTGGTCTGGGGAGCCCACTGACTGGGATGACTCAGACTGGAGCACTCTGCCTGCTTCCCCCTGCTCAAATCACAGCTCCTGAAGACTGCAGCCTCCACACCAGTCCATCAGCACTGGCTGCTTTTCCCTTTGGGGAACTCCTACCACCAAGTATCAAAGGCAGGTCTTAGAAAAAAGGGAAAGGTCATTAGTCAGCACTCTGAAAAATGTGTTTTATGAAGCTTGCTTAGTATCAGGCAAAAATTCTGCAGCAGTGTCAGGGACAGAAATAGAAACGAGCTTTTCAGTGACCTCACTGTGAGGTAACCTTTGTAGCCTCACAAGTTGCAGCTTCTGTAAGTGGTAGGTGGGAGGCCCTGAGAAAGCAGCCTCCCTCATGCTCCAAGGTACTTTGTTTCTACAGCCCAGTCCGTTCTTTCCGAGACTGAAACTGGTTTGGTCCTGTGGCATAAGAGTGCGGAGGTGTGTCATTAAGATGGGGAGCTATGCTGGAACAGACCAAAGGTTACTCAGTATCAAGTCTGACAATGGTTAGCAGAGGTTGCTTAAAGGAAGAGTGTAAGAAATAGATTAAATATGGACTGACACCACTATCTGCTTTGCAGCAACAAGAAGTTTAAGATTTGCCTTTTTTGTTTGTTTGCTTTTTTCTTTTTTAAGACAGAAGTTGCATCCAAGCTAGTGCATTTAACAGTCACCAATGGTCATTCATGAAATAAAGCCAAGTCATTTCTGAACCCTTGTTTTTGGCCCTTACGCAATATCTTACAGCAAAAATTTTCACAATTGAGGACTGCAACAAATACATTTATCCAAAAGACCCTGCACTCCTAAGACACCTTCTTTGCAGGGTGGGGCTGTGCATTTGAAACCCTTGAGTTCAGAAGAAAAATTATTCCAAATCCTACATGTTAAAGAATTAGTGCTTTAACCCAAAATCACAAATGAAGACATTGATTGCTGTGTGTAACCCAAACCAGTGAATATGTCAGGCAAACTTTTTGAATGCTTAGACCCTTCTGGCACCCCAACTCATGTCCATGTCCCATAACAGGTAGCAGTTTCTCTGACATACACCATACACAGGAACAACACTTTAATAATGAATTTTACAGTTCCTAACTGTGAGCACAAGGCGTTCATATATGGTCAGGGGGCATTATATACTTGGAAGCAGATGATATAGGGAAAGCTTCACTGATGTAGCTCAATACAGCTGAATGCCCAGTAGCCATAGCCCTGCCTACATTCTCCTCATGAATAAATATACACATGTATGCACAAAAATGATGTCATCATTTTAATATTAAAGAAGGAGTGAAATGATCTCTGAAAGAAAAGAGGAAAATGTTTTAAATTATTTATTTATTTTTTTTAGTATCTCCTCTGGAGATACACAGGATGCCTTTTCGCCATATGGTGAAATGTTGAGCATTTCACCTCAAATTCCTTGCTGAAGTCCATGGAGGTTGCTAAAATATCAAACTCTAAATAGCTTAGGAACATCCACCTTGGATACCTTGGAACAATTAAATCTTGCCAGTAGATCAGACTAGTAGCCATACACCAAGACCATACAGATAGATATCAGTTAAATAAACCACAACTTAGGGAAACTATAAATGACTGACCTTTATCAGGTTGTCACAAAAAGAAGGAGCAACAACACATCACCCATAAAAGCTTTCTTTTTAAATCTCAGACACTGTTCAGCCCACTATAATTATCATAACTTATAAGCAGTAAAATGTTTAGTGATACAACTTAGCGAAACAGAATGTTTAAGATAAACTATGCACTTAATGGGGAATTGCTCAAGTTCTAATTCACTAAATATTGTTGCAGATTCCCTTACAATAAAAGGAGGACCAGGTCTTGTGAGCGTGAGACTGCTCCTATCTGTCTGTAGAGGGCCTCATCCACTTGCTCTCCCTGGTCAGGTGGCCTGTAGCAGACCCCAACTACAGTGTCCCCTCTCTCAGCCCTCCTTTAATCCTGACCCACAGGCTCTCTGTTGGCTCCTCATCTGACTCCAGGTGGAGCTCCATGCACTCCAGCTGGTCTTTGACCTAGAGGGCAACACCCCCTCCTCCTCTCCCCTGCCTGTCCTTCCTAAAGAGCCTGTATTGGTTTGTCACAATGCTACTGAGTTGGTTCAACAATTAATAAGATTTGTTGCTTCGTTCTGATTGACCCCTGTATATCTGAGAAATTTCCTTAAAAATTTGTTTCCTGAAAAATGAAAGTAAGGATGAAAAATGAAAACTGGACTGTATGTGGATTGTTATAAACACTGTCCAGGAGTACAGAGGAGTGCAGTAGGTAGTTATTTATTTGAGTGACACATATTTACTTGGTAATGCTGGACACTCTTCAATAATGCATACCACCTCAAGCTAGGAAAGTGTGACTAACTAAAGGCAGGGATGCATATGTTGCTGTGTAAGCCTTTTCTTCCTTTCCTCAGTCCTTTATTTGCAGTGGAGAGGGGGAAAGAGGAGGAAAGGAAATTATAAGGAAAGACTTGGTGTGCTACATTTGCTGCCTGGGCTTGCTCCTGCTGTTTAACTTTAAAGAGGCCTTACACGGCTGTTGCTCTAAGCATGAATAAATAAAAATAAGTAAAAGCATCACACTTTCAAAGAATTTGCTTTGTGAAAAGCCTTGACAGATTTTTGTAACTAACTGTGGAAAAACAGCTGGAGAAAAAGCCACACCTGCACCCCAGATTCAAAGAGAATCGGAACCAAGGCATACTTAATAGCTGAAAAGATAAGCTTTACTGTTTTGGGGAATCCATTTTTCCTCTTCATTATCCTTCCAAAGTATGGAAGAGAAAAAGCCCTGCTAAAAATATTTTTCAAATCCTGCCGGTAATTGCCTATCTCTGTGCATTTTTAATACTAAGATTCTACAAGATACAAACTGGAGCAATGCACTGAAGCAAACAGGGCTGAGGATTTGTGGTGGGTTTACTCTTGGCTGGGAGCCAACTCAACACATCCGGTTCGCTCACCCTCCCCCCCTTCTGAGGATGGGAGAGAGAATCAAAAGTGTAAAGGGAAGAAGGACTCATGGGTTGAGATAAGAACAATTTAAGAACTAAACTACATCTATGTTGAAAATAATAGTATATATAAATATACGAATGAGTGACACACAGTGATACTCTCACCACTCGATGCCCAAGGCTCAGCCTGTTCCCGGCTAGAAATCATGGAGCAGGGAGAGTCCTGAAACTGCACTCACGGGATGGAGATAACAAGACTGAGAGCTGACTGAGGGGAGGGGAGAGAAGGTCTTGGGAGAGGGACCACCTGGAGCAAGATGA
>VZTO01012286.1:42128-71925 GCA_013400615.1 Syrrhaptes paradoxus
CATCACTTTTTATCAGCTTTCTTCTGAGCACAAATCCAAAACACAGCCTCTTGCTACTATTATGAAGAAAGTTAACTGTCTCAGCTTAACCCAGGACAGGATTTGATTTACACATTTTTCCTCTGCTATATGGCACTTCCAGGAAGGGCAGTACCATGCCAGGAAAGCTCAGTCAGGCCCTGGCATTGCAACATCACCCTCAGAGGAACCAGGCACACAAAGTAATGACGCTGTACTACAACAAGTGGGCAGTTTTAGCAAGTGGACACTGGCAACTTTAACTTATGACCAATACATCAGCTTTCATCTGTGAATTCCAATGCACTTTAGAAAGAGTTATCGTCTTTAACTTAAACTTGGATGAAGGACTTCTAATTAAATTCAGCATTCCCAATGAAGCAGAGAAAGTCAATGCCAGAACAAGGATCAGAGCCCAGCTCCTCCAAATGCATGCTTGATGGGATTTAAACAACAGTCTGAGCTGTAGATTTTAGTCAAAAGTTCATAAGACTGCATTTTGACACCTAGGTTGAGGGGAAGAATTTCATACCATGGTTTGGTGTTTCCCAATACTTCATGGACATTTCAGATCAACATATAAAAGTATCACACTGGGGAGGAGGCTGGCCCTTTATTTTGTGTTTTGGCGGTTCTTTTTAATTAATTGAGTTTAGCTCTTCTCTTTTTGGAAAGAGAAGCCACACAACTAATGGGTGGAGCGAGCACATGCTTTGGGAGAGTGACAGACAGAAAAATCTGTACGATTTCAGCAAAGGCCCCAGTAGGCACAGTGTGAAAGTCACCCTGCCCTCTGCCCCCGCACCCTGCCTGTGGGCTGCTGGGGGAAGGCATCACCCTGCAAACAACACTTTGTGCTTTTCAAAGCCAAAGATAGAGCCGTCTTCATGCACTAAGTTTAAGAAATGTTGCTGAGGTTGGGCAACTTTTAACTTCCTGATTGCTCTTTGAGGTTCCTGCAGCAATCAGACCAGTGTGTTCAGAAGGAAAGTCCATCTTTCTTTACTTCATGCTTTCACAGACTGTTACAATTTACTAAGTGCTATCCAGGGGTCTGCTTGCGTGCAGAACTGTGCATTATGCAGTAACTACCATTGCAGTACTTACACCAGCGCTGGAGAGAATTGCACCTGAAACGCTCCCTTTGGTTTTATAGCACAGAAATTGTCCTCCAACTTTACAGTATAAAGAACTAGAATGGCTCACTGTCCTACTTCAGATTCAAGAGAAGGCAGACTTTTCTCTTGCTATTAAGGAGAAAAACAGGAAAACAAAAAAGAAAAATAAAAAAGAAAAAAAAAAAGAAAAAAAACCTTTCAGCATCTTGTGTTCCAGCTGTAAACTTATGGCAGGCAATGTAAATTGAGCCTTCTTGGCAGGTAGCTTCTTCCTAATGTTTATCGGTCAGGTTGTCAGACATGAACAGTGGGGTCAGCCACCTTCTTTTCTACAATAAGTGACATACATTTTTACTTGTAGAGATCCAAGTGATTTTGTGCTCTGGTCACCTTATTCTTGTGTTTGCCTTCCAAACAAAGTTTGAAATTAACTTTTAAATTATATTTTAAATTGTCTTAAATCAAATAGGTGTGTCCTATATCTATATGTAAAAGATATTTAGTTTTATTTCTTTCTCCTTCAGGTACTGTGCCAACAATTCGGGTTTTCTTAGCTTGGCTTTATAAGAATACAAACCAGTCAACTCTGACCATATTTACGTCTGGTGGATATCAGTGAAAACAAACACAAAAGCCTTCTGTAGATGGGAGTTTCTTTACAGAGATGTGAATTCAAAGTTCTAGTTTTCTCTCAGACTCAAAATTGTTTCTCATTTTAGAGAATACTGATCTGAAATTACACATTTGGACTATTAGGGGTGCAAGACACCACTTGAATTCAGAGTGAAACACCAATGACTTTTATAACTCTCCTGGCACCAAGTGATGAAGCTTTTACACTTTAAATAGATAAATATTTCTACCAAGACTTTACCAAAATCTTCCTGAGGAAAATAAATATTTTTATGCATATATATATTTAATCTAAGAGAAACAGAAGGCAGAATCCCTTGATCTCAGTATCAGAATAACAATTCTCCCAAAACTTTTCTCTGTTGCTAAAGCTTAATGTAATGGATTTAAGGAGAGAATCAATAGCATTCTCAGATGTTATTTTCCATCAGGATTTCTTTTGATTTTTCATGTATTTCTATATTAATATTCCATTTTATTATTTTTCATCCCATTAAGTGATTACATCAGTAGAGATGAATGTTAATGTCTTTCTCTTGAACTCTTATTTTGTGGAAGAATGGAGGAAACTATGGAAACCTTATGAGGGTATTGGTTGCCTAAGCATAAGCACCTAGTGCCTAAATGTCACCTTTAGAATATCCTGATGTCTCTAGCTGCACTCTCAAACAGGTATAGAGTCACTCTAAGTTCTGTTGTGCATCTGCCAATCCCATGACAACACCTGGGATAGTTTAGGGAACCTAATAATAGCAATAGACAACTCTAGCATAAGCACTTGGATTGCTCCCCTATTTCAGATCAGTGTTAAAGATCTGACTAGTACCAGCAAAGCATGGCTTTAGAGATGTTATTTTCATAATCCCTGTACATAAAGTGCAATGGCAGCAGCAAGGATGACGTTCAAACACCTTGTGGTTCTCCTTTTAATATACATCTCACGTAGTGAGAGAAAAATCCACAGCCATTCAAGCTCGCTTGCAGAATTAGGGAATTATCTTGGACAGACATCTTTTCACTCTTCCAAATGCTGTATTAATTAAACTCTCTTGTCATCCTTTTCAGTGGCAGCAAAAAGCTGCTGTTGTGGCAATCCTAGAGCTGTCCCTCATGAACAGTCTCATGCTGAAATCCTCAGTTTACAATATCTTTTTCTTAACAGCCCAGAAACTTGGCTTTAACAGGTATGCATTTCAGTTTTCAGAGTAATTTTGACATTTTATTTGTATGGCTACAGAGAAAAATATAAATATTTAAACACAGGGATGGAGCCAGTTTCCATTTAGATAAATGGAAATTCTCACATTCTTTTTCTGAAATTATATCAAGCCCTTAATAAATAAAACTTTATTTTACTTAGATAAAATACAGAATGGTACTATTCTACAGAAGAAAAAAAATAGTCTTTTTTTCTTTGAAATGCCTGTATCTGCAGGTTCCTTCCATTTCCAACAGACGCATTAGCGTCACATTTCAATTTTGTACTTAATGTCAAAATATGATATTAAAAAAACCCAACTCTGGTGCTTCATTATGCTGAGCTGTACTTGCATAATTATTCTTCAGGCTTCAGTTAATTATATGCCCCACCATGTGTTACTTTTCAGCATCCTAAGTGGTACAACCTTACTGCCAGGAATATTAAACAATGAAAGGCAACATTCTTTTGTTTGGTTACATAGCATGCTATGTCTGAATTCAGTCTCCTCTCACAGGTCCCCCCTTCTGTCTCCTGAATTATATCCTTTACAAGTATTTCAAAGAAGGGCACTTAGAGTCTTGCTTGCTCTACAATGTTAAGGTTGATATGTGGCTTTTTGTATTTCCTGTATTCCAGAATTTCCCCCATTATTCAAAATGAAATTAAAAAAAAAAAAAAAGAGAGCGAGAGAGAAGAATGAAAAGAACATAAAAAAGCAAAAGAAACTACAGAGATTCAAAAGTTTTATTTCAGGTCATTTTTTTCTTACCCTGTCAGGATCATAAGCCAGTAATTGAGGTGAGGAAAGAAGGATTGGAAAAACTAGTCACCTACCAATTTCTTAGATACCTAATACTGTTACCCTAAAAGAATGAGAATGCTTAAGAATAAGTGAAGAAAAACAGATAGTGACCACAAAGATACTGAAGATTTTGCTCCAGTTTAATCAGATAGTTCTGATCAAGCCTTGTAAAACCTGAAAGTTTTTTCATTATAGTCCAGAAAAATGGGAGTTCCTGGTCTCACAGGTGTCAAGTGTTGACAGATTGACTAACCAACCCAGAAATGCTATTTTTATATAAGAATTCTGAGAACAATTTAAGTGTTTGATTTTAAGAAGCACATTGGCAATGTCCAAGTGAGTGAGACAGGAATTTTATATGGTCAACACTTATTTATCAACCAGAGAAATTGTGAATCCTAGGCCACTGAAGTTAAATAAAAGACACCCATTGATTTAAATTAACTTTGTGTAAAACTGAAAATGAGGATATGCTAGAAGTGTCCCTAAGACAGGAAGTTATTTTAATAGTTTAGCCCAATAAAATTTCACTTTGTTTTATTTTATGGCTTATTTTGTATAATATTCCAAATTATAGTTCTTAAAAAAACCCCTCAAAACCTCCCAACCAAACAAAAAACCCCTCCATGCTCTAATTAAATCTTAATGATAAATCATCCTGAAAAACAAAGCAACCTATCAATCATTTCCAATCAACAAATCCTACCATTTAATCACAGACATATTCACACTTCAACATCGATCCACTTCTGTCTTTAAGCTTCTAATTAATAATTGTGTTGTCAAAGTGCAGAATCATGAATAGTCCTTAAGGCTCTTCCTGTACAGAAGATGATGAATACTTGTACTTAGCCAATCAAAAAGTTTATTTACTTGTTAAAGAATATGTCACTTTAAACTGGGTTCAAACAATCAAAATTGCAGCCTTTTTTGCTGTTTTAAATCCCATTTTGAAAACTGTAGAAAGTGAAAATCTGGTAAATAATTACTGAAAAAGGCACTTCCCTCTGGGTAGTGGACTACTGTTCCACAAATGTTACCTAGTATGATGGGTTTATTGTACCATAGTGGGTACTATGGGTCAAATTTTGTTGTCCTTGCTGACACTTCATTCCAAAGATGTAATTTCCTTTACGGAATGAGGATGAGTGTGAAGACAGTGGAACCTATTCTTACTGATTCACTCGATAAGGAAGACTTAATAAAATGCAAAAAAATGCTGAGAAAAAAATCAGATTGTTCCTAAGGTGAGTATGTCAAAGATTGGATAGTTTCTTTTTAACAAAGTTCACATGAAAACTAGGATTTGATAGGCTTCTGCTTACCAGCTACCTTTGTAATGAAAACTTCACCAGTTTGCAATAATATCTGAAGCTTCCAGTCCCCTTTTGCTTCTTGGTCCTGCACTGTGAAGATAGCCTCCCAGTTTTCAAGCCTGCTTGAATGCTACTGTCTCATAGGTGGGCAAATGTGGTAAAATAATGCCCAAAGACAAATGCTGAGTCTTGCTTTTTCTTTCCCAATAAAATAGTTTTTTTCACAGGCTGAAATTGCTACGGTAGCTGTTTCACTGAACTACATAAAAATTAGAACAAAAGAAATACCTATAGTTAAAATGATGAAAGTGGATTTATTTACTGAGAAAATGAATAATTTTGTATGCAAATAGCTGAAGCTATCCCAGTGTTTTTCAACATCTCCTCTATGAAGCTTTCCAGTGCATTGAAAGGGCATTATAGTAGGCATTTAGCATTGTCACTGGCTAACCTTAAAGGAATATGCAATATCCATTGTAGACATAAACAGCCTGCTCTATTTTGAAACTCTTGTATTTGCTTTGATGAGCAACATAATGAAAGATTACAGTTTTATGAAATCAGATATCTCTCCCTTTTTGAGCTAGGTGTACTTCACTGCATGGTTTTGTGAAGGATGCTTTTCGTTGGGATTTTTTTCTTGTTTTTTTTTAATTTTTTTTTTTTAAGCATAAAAGCATTTGGGGAGTAGCTGAAATAAACTGAATTCTGAAGATGACAAGTTTTGTAGCACACTCATGCTTTTCTGGTTAATTAATCACAAATAGTGTCCAGTGTTCTTGCCCTAGCTGACCACAGACAGACAATTGTCAAATGGTACTTTCCACAGTATGGCTTCTCTGTGAGTTGCACTGAATTTCCTAGTTTCAAGTTTCTCAGATTGCTGGGAAAATGTTGCAAGCAACTGACCCTATCCTCATCTGTACCTTACTATCTGCTTTCCTAAAGACCTGTCCACAAGAGGGCTAGGCATTAAAAGCACAAACCAAAAATCCATAAAAAACTGAATATAGACACCAATGTCATAATTGGATTTTGATATGGACTGGGATTTTCCTGAAATGTAACTGCTATGGGAGGCAGAAATTCATAAGCTTGTTAAATTTGTACAGCTTGTGCACATCCATAAGGCTTAACTGACAGTCGGAAATTGCAAGTTAACAAAAATTACCACAGGCTGTTGTTCATAAAGACCTATTTGAATAAGTAGATTTTGTTTCAAAAACAAATGAACAGATAACACCTACCATGCAACAACAGAAAAAGTATTTTCAAGTACTAAATAAGGAACTTGTCTTGCAAGAAAAGAGGTTTTCTCTAAGTCTACCCTGTACCCTCATGATTCATTGTAAAACTTCAAATCAAAAGGAAAGAAAAAAAAATGCCTCTTCTGCTTTCTTTGCTGCTATTTCAGTGTGCAGTTGCACCCAACATGCCCATGTATATGAAGGCAAGAAAAAAAAGAGAAACAAAAGAAGTGAAAAAGATAAACTCTCCAGGAAATATTTATTTGTTACTCTGTTAAGAAATTTAAGTATGCTCTTCAGACACTATGAAAATACTTTTTTTCCTTCATCAAACTGTCAGATCTTAAGGAATCAAGTAAATTTTGGGGTTAACTCTACAAAAATAAATATTAATTCTTTAATGGACAGAGTGTGATTTGCTTTAGCATGGTTCAAAGAAAGGAATGAAGTCTTTTATCTGACCAGCTGAATGTCTGTCTCCAGCCCTCCCCATTTTTTTGAACTTGATGAGCACACCCTTCACTAGCTGCACACTGAATAGTGTGAACAAAACAGACTGGCCACTGTTGTGCTCTCCAGTGTGTCTTTCTTCCAAGAAATCCCCTCAACTATTGGGACCAATGCCCTCAGATGCAAAAGAAAGGGGAAATCAAACAGAAATTTCTGTGAAGCTTGAATTTAGAAAAGCAACTGTCAATATCCATAGTTCAGGCAATATGAAATCCTACAACAGAATTTCTGCATCTTATCTTTTTTGTTTTGCTAAAAAGCTCCAAATGCATGAACCCAAATTTTTCAAAACTCACGTAAGCCAGAAATATGAATTTATCAAACTGTAAAGATACTTCTATACCATTCTGAGTATGAACCAACCTGGGGGAAAAAAAGGACAAAAAAAAGAGGAAATTCATAATAGTAATACAGCATCAAAGCTTTCTGCATAGAATGTTGAGTTTCATGTGTTTTCAATAAAGCCAGGGTACAAACTGTGCTTAACACAGGGCTTTTTTGCCTTTTCTTTTTTCTTCTTCTTTTTCTTTAATAAAAACAAAGAGATAACCAGGAAAAAAAAAAAAGCCTTTGGAATATTGCCCAAAGTCCCATTTTAAGGTTGTGTGAGTTGTTGTCCCAGCTACCTAATGGTAGAGAGAGACAATGGTAGAGAGAGGTATAAAATGTTGACTATATGTAAAAAGCTGTACTGAAAGAGCATTGTTAAAGTTCCAAAATCAAGTACTCGAGATAGTAGATCAAGAATTAACCTTGCCTCCCTTTATATGCAACATCATTAAGTCTTTAAATACATTATAATAGAGCTGGGCGGGGCAGGGGAGAGATGTTTCTAGAGCCTCTCCTCACCTCATTCAAGATACATGAAGAATGGAGTTCAAGTAATGAGCAGGTCTTTTGATATTTTGGTTATTTTTATTGTCATCCATGTGAAGACAGAATTTACATACGGGCTTCCCTGTGGTCCTAATTCTGCAAAGCTCTGTGAGCTTCGTGAAGGTTGATTTATCTTAAAATGATTGAACAATGTACCCCACTTTACAGACAGGCAGCAGAGGCACACAGGCAACAGTTAATGCTGAGCTACCCAGGATGCGGGTTGTGGGTTTTTCTCATGTTTTGCATAGCACCCATTCACTTTAACTACAGCTGTGACTGCTCAGTGTTTCTTTTTCTCAGACCTCGGGATCTTGAGGTGGATGTTCAGAAATGAGAAGTGCATCGTAACTGAAACATCGTTACATGAAACATCTGATGGAGGGGACTGTGTAGCATTGGTCAGGAACTCTGGCAGTCAGAGACAGACTCTGCTTCTCCATGCCAGAACTTAGCTGCCCTGAGGGGAAGGCATTCTTTCTCTTCCAATACTTGTAAGAAATAAGGCAAAAGTACCAGGTACAACAGCATCCTTTACTTCCGGGCATGAGCAGGAAGCTATTTGTAGACTAGGATAACTTTATGTACTGAGTGAAGCATAAGCCCAGGTTAAAAAATAGAATCATAGAATCATATGGGTTCGTGTTGGAAGTAACCTTTAAAGGTCATCAAGTCTGACCCCCCTGCAGGGATATCTTCAAGTAGATCAGGTTGCTCAGAGCCCTGTCTACCCTGATAGGAGAGGTTCACCCGAAGTAGAGCTTACTCATAAATGCATGCAAATGAAAGGAATTAATTAAGATAATGGACAAACTTCATTATGACATTTTTTAACTTTCAGCCTCTTCATAAGTGCTTCAGCTCCTTGTCACATATTTTTTTTTCTCTTGCATTTCTTCTGCTTCTCCAATTCTAATTGCAGGTGTTTTTGTGCAACTAGTCCTTTTGCATGTCTGTTCACTCTGTGAAGATGTCATATATTTACTTAGCATTCAAGGCTGTGAGGAGTTTAGGCACAATGAATGAACTCAGGCTTCTAAAGAGTGTGAGCTGTTACTGAGTATATGGAACACATATTTTTTTCAGACCTTTGAATATGGCCAAATGAGCAGGAATTTTCACCAGAGTGGTAAGGGTATAACATTGAAACAAAAATTATAGATCTGTAAAATATCACATCCCTGATCCAAGGAGTGCGAGGGTATTTGAAATAAGAGATCTTAAAGTTAAAACAGTGCTTATCTCTAACCTTTATTATAATCCACTTCTCTTCCACTGTTGGTTTCATAGATAGCTGATATATACGTTTGAATAAAAGTGGATGAAAAAAAGCTAAACCTAACCCCCACCACCACCTCAAACCCTCAATAACATAGGTAACAGAAACACCACAGCCCAAATGCTTGGTTTCATACAATTATACATTTATAAACTATGAGTATGGAGTGTATGGCTTGTGTTTATGTAGAACAGTAATCAGAACAAGCAATCACACTGAAGTAACAAAAAGCATCATTTGGCGAATATTCTTCAGATTGGTTAGTGTCCCAAATACTACTAGTTTTGAAAGGTCATACCTTTGTTCTCTGTCATGACTAAGGTTATGCTGTTACTTTCATTGTGAAATAACTATCAGTTGCATTACCATTTCTGGGAGCCCATGATGTCATCATACACAGATATGAGAAATTCTTGTCCCAGAAGTACTTAAAACATACAGATTTGTTTAACTTTTCTGTGTTCTTCAAAAATTACAAATTCTTTGAGTGTAGCCAATGCCCTCCCTGGTCTGGATATTGGTAATTCTGTGCATGCGTTATCTCCTTAAACTGAATATGTATGTGATTATATAAGAAGTCCCACTGACACTCACAGGTTTGAAAGTTTTTGCAGAATTATTACCAAAATAATTAGTACTAAGTCATGCTGCTACTAGTTCTGCTAAACTTGCAAATATACAAACACTGAAAAGTGATTGGTTGGTTGGTTGGTTGGTTGGTTGGTTTGTTGTCCCCATTACAAATCAAGCTTGTTCATAGACTTCCTATATTTTTTAACTTCTTATAGCAAACATACAGTGATACTGTTGCACAGAGGCAACAGTGATACAATGTACAAGCACTCAGGTTAACAAAGCCAAACAGAAGGCCTCAGTGAAGAAAACAACCTCCTTTTAAACTTTTATAAATCAAAAATTCTTATCAGAAAATGTAAAATTTCCCTTGAAATAGTAAACAAATCTTTGCAAGAACAATAATGGTGAAAAAAAAAGCTGAACATATCAAAAAATCAACAAAATAATATCAAACAAAATATCAAAAAGTAACTTTTTTGTTTTCATTTTTAACTGAGTATGTTGAGTATGTTGGATAGTCTCATGCAGAGAGATAAGTCTTCAGCTCACCAGCTTCCTGCAGGGTAAGTAGCCCATACCAGTGCATGTCCTTGTGGGACCAAAGCATAGTCACATGAGTCGGGCTACATGAAAACTCTTTCTACAGCACAAAAGGCAGAGATTTCACATAAGGTAGCTAGACAGATTCACTTCCCAGGGTTATCCACCTCCATCAAGGTGAAATATAACATTTGATACCATGAGGTAGGTTATTTCTGATTTCTGCTTGCAATATTTGTCAGAATCATATGGCTTGTTGTAGCACATGAATAAAATAAAAAAAAATAAACATGTAACCAAGTTTTAAGAATTTTTTAATTAAATCTGTTTCCTAATAAATACATTCTCTGTTTGGATATTTTAATAGCCATATATATTATTTTGTACCTCCCTGTGACAGTAATTTAAGATTTCATTAGTTCCATTGACTACAAGGTATTTGGGAGAATTATTCTTGCTTCTAAATAAAAAATTGATAAAATTAAATTTACTTATCAAGTGTCTTGAATTGGAACAGGCAGAAAAGAGAAAAAAATTTCTATTTTTGTTTTCTGCTTTCCTTCTAAACCAGGTGATGCTGTTTAGATTCTTTTTCCTTCTGTCTAATTTACATTTAACTTGGCTGCTGATAATATGTCTGTAATTTGTAATTTCAACTGATTACTGATGACGTACATGGTTTTGAAGTGAATCCTATAATCAGCCTTCATTTTCAAGAGTGACTTAGGATTTTGGCTGCCCATCTGAAAATGATCTGATTTCTTTTATAGAAATTATTGAAACATTCACTATCTGAACCTGTGAAGACCCCTATAGTGTATGTCTAATCACTGAATCACTCACAGTCCTTGCTTACATCAGATAATTTAGGTCCACTACCTTTAAAGACTTGTGCTTTTGTTTTGCAGGTTTTTTTTTTTGGTTTTGAATATATCCATTATTACCTCCTTTAAAGTAATCAAAATTCTGTGGTAAAACAAAATCTTTCAGGAAACATAATTGTTTTCTTATTTGAGGGATCATTGTAATAATTTAAATTATATTTGATTTATTTTTCTCATTTTTTACTCAGAATTATTGCTTAAGTTATGACATCAATGGAATAGACCATTACCATGGGGAAATTACTCCCTTACTTTCATAAATAACGATGGGAATTCATGCAATTATAAAACAAATAAATGCTAAAATGTAGACAAAATGATAGTCCTCCAGTCAGATGGCATTACTTCTGTGAAAGAGATCTCTGCAGCTATGTCAGATGTCTTGCATGCATGTAATAATTTGGATGGTGCAGTAAGTAATGTGAAAGTTGCATCTTGTGCCGTTGTGGAACTGCTGCACTCCCATTGCCAGGCACGACAGGACCCATCCAGTTCTCCATCTAACAGAAAAACACAGTGACAATGCAGATAAAATTCTCTTTAATTTGATATGGTTTATGTCTTTTTTTAGTCTGTGATTAGAAGTTAAGTTCAGCTATTCGGCAATCTGTGTGATTATCAGGTTCTCTCTTAAGATTCTGTTTAGTCTTTGTCTCAGCCCTGTGAAGGTATTTGGTGTTTGCTTCATGCAACAAGCACTTTCTAGGTGGCTTCTTGCTACAATCAGCAAGATTATTTTAGTCAGAGAACTTCTCTCAGTGCAAATGTTTTTAAGGGTGTTTTGAACACCTAACAGCGTCAAGGTTAGTGTCTTGCCTAAATGTTATTTATATACATAGGCAGAAAACAGGGATGAGAGAAGGAAACAACCACTGCAGGAGGAAGCATTCTTTAATATGCTGTAAACACCTTCTCTGCTGTACATAAACATATATATATGTGTAAATAATCTGTAGGATGTAATAGAATCATAGAATTATAGAATGGTTGGGGTTGGAAGAGACCTTAAAGATCATCTAGTTCCAAACCCCCCTGCCATGGGCAAGGATACCTGCCACTAGATCAGGTTGCTCAAAGCCTCAAAATCCATTTTCATTTAGCTTTTTTTTTTTTTTTCAGTAGAAATCTATACAAATACATGTATCCGAAGCACACTCTAAGTATCATCTTCTTTACCTATCTTCGAAGACAAAATGAACAACATGCTAGTAGCATAGCTATTTGGAGCAGGCAATAGTGAGTACAATGGGATTACTAACTCTTTTCCCCTCAGACCCTGTAAAAGGTAGAGAAAAAGGAGAAAACAGAAACAGCTTAACTCACCAAAAATCAAACCACTGCATTGCCCTCTTAGCCACTGAGTGTTTTGGGATGTAAGACTCAAGATTACATCAGTACAATAAAGGCTCCCTGCTCTCTCTACAATCATAAACTGTACACTATGAAAAAAAAAAAAAGAAAAAAAATATTCAGCTTTATCCCAGCATCAGGCAGGGCCAGCAGAATTCAGAACAGGTAGAGAGGTGTTGAGAACAGGGGGAGAAACTAAAGGGTTAAAGACATTATCACAGCCATTAGAGGGAAAAGTTGAAGCAATACAAGCACACTAGATTTCTCTCTCTCTCCCACCCCCCCCCCACCCCCCCCCCTTCTTTCCCCCACTCCCCTCTTTCCAGGCTGGATCAGTGTGTAGGGAGGGCAGTCATCACGCCATCCTCAGCAGCAAGAGCTGACGTTGGATGAAGCTGCCAGGTAGCTGAAAAAAGGCACACAAGGCAGCTGATACCCACTTTTACACGTTGTTGGGTTTTTTTTGTTGTTTTTTTTTTTTTTTTTTGTCTGAATCTGGACTTCAAGCAACACAGCGCCTGAGACAGCTCATCTGAACCACACTGTATTGCAATACTTGCTCTTCCCAAAGAAAAAGACTCCACTGAGTAGCAGAATGCTGCCAGTGTCACTGCTGGGGCTACAATACAGAGCTTTTTTGTAACATTTTAAAATCTCTTTCTGTTCATATATTTACAGATACATACATACACTCATATATATAAATTCTTCCTTTTTTGAGGGCACCTTTGGCTTTTGTTACCCTGATGTGACTTCTTCTTCATCCTGGAATGATGGGGATCTTTCTAGCTTATGTTGGATTCATCTTCTTTTCAGTTATGTATATTCAACAAGGACTTTCTGCCCAAGGTAAGATCACTTATTGTCAGTTACTTGTGTGTGTTTTCCTATGTTAAAACAGACTGAGAACAGCACTGGGGGAAGGATGGGGGAGCAAGGAAGAAGAGAATAAAAAAGAAGGAAAACAACCACAATGGATAGGAGATGAGGACACCAACCATCAGATTTATATTTATCTTAAAAATTGTCTGTAAATAGAAACAGAAGTGAGAAGTTTCCCCGAAGTGAGAATTTTCCCCAAAGTGGGTACAAAACAGGCTTCCTTGATTGCAAAGAGGGAAATAACAGGCACCTTGCAGAAGAGTAAAGGGGTGCTGGTGAATGGACAAACATGTGTTTGGGTTGTGCATGTTTCTGTATATATATGTATGCATACAATAAACACCTACCCATGCATGCATAGTTATTGCATTCAGATCAAGTACTGGATGGCTAAATCTGCTGTCTCCCTTAAAATATTGCAGTCTCCCTTCATGCTGCATCCCCTTTCCTCTCCTGTTACCCTGCAATCCTCAGAGTCAGACCTTCATTTCGATTCTGTGACTGTTTTTCTGCCCCCTCCCCCCTCAANAGCCCTGTCGCCTTCCGCCTCCCTCCTCGCCTTGGCGCTGCAGGAACCAGTTGTTTAGGAAACAGAGGCTGCGGCGACGCTTCAGCACCATGGACAGATCGCGCCGGGCCGGCACCTGCGCCCGCTGCCCGCTGCCCGCTGCCCGCTGCCCGCTGCCCGCTGCCCCCGCCCACCGCCCCCTACCCACCCTCCCCTGACCCCCGCCCGCTGCTTGCCGTTCCCTAACGGCAGCTCCCCGCCGGCTCTGCGAGCCTGTGCCGGGCTGCGCTTGGCGGTGCGATGGGAGAGGATGCTGGCTGTGCTCCCCTCCGCGTTCCCACCCCGCGCTCACGCACTGACCAGAAGGGGAGGGAAAGAAAAAACAAACAAACGAAAAAACCCAAGACAAACTTACACGCCGCGAATACACAAAACGTACAGTCCTTTTGACAGGTTAACTCGGTGACCAGCAATCACTGGCTGGTGGGGCGAGGGAGGGAAGGGGGAGCAGAAAAAGGGACACCGTGAGATATAAAGCCAGTAGCTTTGCTAAGTATCGGTTGCCAAGCACAAATTTAAGGGGAAAAAGAAGTAACACTGGTTGAGTGTGTTGCCAAATTATCCCACTGATTGCAGGTTAGCTAGGAAGACTAGATAATGAGAGAAAGAGGGGAGGAGACAAGTGGTATTGCCTTCACATCATAATGTGCTCTAGTCAAGCTGCAACAAGGCATAGCAGAGAGCAACACTGCAGGGTCTTTCCAAATTTTCCTCTTCTTGAAATGCAGTTATTATTTATTATGTTGTTTGTCTGTAGTCCCCTTCTCTTGACTATCCTGTTTCATTACATCACACAGTTTTAAATTGAGCTATAGGAAAGGATGTCAAGGAACTAAAGACTGAGACTTAGAGAAATACTGGTGCCTTGGACTATGTCCATCAGGATGAGTTTTTAAACCTAATAGTGGTACACTGAAATGGGAAGGTCCTCTTTGTTGAAGTACTGGGATACAAAGGCAAAGGTTAGTTCTAGAAAGTGTCTGCCAGGACTGAGAAACAGAAAATTTATTGCTTCTTGGTCTGATTATGCAAGCAGAGGTTCTCAGAAAGAGTAACTAACTCAGATAAAGCCTTTAAAATAGGCATTTTGATGAGTGGTCGTAACCCACACCACAGAATAGTGCCTGTTACAAGCTCCAGCCAACTGTGGAAGGTTTAACAATTTACACACCTTCCAGCTCAGCCCTAAGAAATGCAATAAATCAGTCTGATTTTTTTTTTCCTGTTCCAAATTGGTCTTGCACAAAATCCTTTAGTGAGTCTAGTGAGATACTGCATTCTGCCCAAGGGTATTTGGACCTAATTACGTGAAACTTTAGTAGCCCATGGGAGCAAGCAGGGGGGTCTATAGCATATCCCATAAGCAGAACTTAGAGTGCAAAGAAGGTGGATATGTGCATAAGGGAGGAAAGGCATACCTGGATGTGAGAGAAACCAGGGGAGAGAATGTGTGGGGAAAATGGAAAATCAGAAAAGAGGAGGAATGAAAAAAGAAAACAGAGAAATTAATTAAAAAGAAAAAAAAAGAAAGAGAGAAGAAAAAAAGGCAACAGGAAAAGCAGTTAATAAACAATTAACAGGTTACAGGAGATCCCAACATGTTATGTATTTGTTTTGCAGCAAGATTCACTGAGTTTCCCCGAAATGTCACAGCCACTGAAGGGCAGAACGTGGAGATGTCTTGTGCTTTCCAAAGTGGCTCCACTTCAGTGTACCTCGAAATTCAGTGGTGGTTTCTGCGGGCAGCTGACGACCAAGAGGCTGGAGCTGAAGTGACAGGCACTCAGGTACTGATCATCTGCCATAGGGTCTCCAAACCACCCAGGAATGCCAATGGAGAAGGAGTAGAAGGGAGGGAAAGAAATAAAGGAGGGAACAGGGAGGGAGCAGAGGGAGGTTCTGGATCTCCCTAGGGACTTAATTTTGATCATAAATAAGAGCACAGGAACCTGCAGAGAAAAATGACCACCTCAAGGGATGGTGGTTTTTGTGACTGTCACTCTCAGGATGCAGCTAGGGACTTTCTCAAAACCACATGGATTTCCAAAGTCTAATTTTTTTTTCTTTCTCTCTCATTTTCCCTTTGGAAATCAGCTGTTGAGAGACTGTTCCTTGTGGGAATATTTTGTTTCCCAAACGACAAGATCCTACACATTCCTTCCCATTTACAGCAAGAGCAGTTGCGTTGGCAGCCCTAGCTCTGCATGCAGCTGCCACAGGAGGGCACACGCTTGGAGCGGAGGGAGCAGGGGGAAACCAATGCCCCAAAGAAGGGGAAAAAAAATTAAAAGTCATACAACAGTGCAATTTCAGCTTTCCGAGAGGGACAAAGGGGGCCATGCCCAATTACTTACACTACCATCTTCCTGCCCTTCTCCGCTGCCACCTCCGCACCTGTCTGGGGGCTCTGCCGTACCGAAAAGACGCCCACGAGAGTCGGGCGGGTGGCGGGCCGTGGGTCCGTGGGGCTATGCTCGTCTGCCACATTTTGGGGGGGGAGGTGGATGTTCCTGGCTGCCCGTGCCGGCTCTCCCCGGCGCGGCCCGCAGGTGGCACACGAGGCGCGCCGCTTCCACGGGCTCCGCGGGTGGGGAGCGGGGCCCCAGTGGCGGCGGGTAGGGGGACGGGGAACTCACAGCCGTGGCTCGTTTCCCCGCAGGTGGAGTTCCTGCCTGAGCGGGACCTGGACAGCGACGGCACGAAGATCAGCGTAAGTGGCGCGGCAGGGCGCGGGATCCCCGCAGGCCCGGGCTGCTCCCCTCCCGCATCCCCTTCCCGTCCGCAGGCAGGAGGCAGGCAGCCTGCAGCTCCTCCCTCGCTGGCCCTGGGTGCCGGGATAGTCCGGCCCCACGCAGACCACACCCCCGGGGACCCCTGGGCATGAAGACGTCGGCCTCCCAGCCCGTAGACCCGAGGCAGACTGTTTCCACACCGTGTGGCAGACAGCCTGCACCTGTCCTTGTACTTCTTATTTTCATCTACCCTGGGCAATTGCTGAGCCTGCCTCAGCACTCCAAAGCTGGTTTTAAGGCTGAAATTTGGGTGTGAAGCTGAACTTTCCCTCCGTGGAGTGTGCAACCATTTAAATAGAGGCTTTCCCAGGTTCATATCCACTGGTAGAAAAAAAGCTCAGAAAGCCTTTGGATAAGACCTCCCTCTTGGGAGTAATATCCAGTCTTGGCCACTGAGGAGCTTTCTTAGGAAAGTGGGGTTCTGATGTCAGTTACCAATCTGTCGTTTGGAGATTAAACCAGAGTGTTGTCTCAACAAAATTATGAGCAATGTTGCTCCAGCCCTTGTCTGGGGAAAGGATGCCTTCCTCAGCAACCCCGTATCCTAAGGCACAGCCATAGGCCTTGACCTAAGAAGAGTTCAGACCCTCCTTCCTCAGTGTCCCAAGAAATGCATGGTGGTGTGGTTGTGGTGTGGTGCTCACTGCAGAGGAAGAACGTGGATACTTAGCAGTTACTGCAGCATGAGTATTCCTTATTAGCCCAAAGGGGTTTTCTCTTTCTCAAATACAGTCTCATTGGAAGTGCCTTTTAGCTGCAGCCAGGGCTGCAAGTACCAGCAAAGCTTAAAACAGCAACAGAAAGAGGTGAATCATTTCTGTTCAATCCTTTACTCCTCTGTTCTTTGATGCCTACAAATAACTAACCAAGTAATTACCTCAAGTCAAAGTGCAGCTAGGTATAGCTGAAGGGCATTTATAAATGAGAATTCAGATACATATTCAAAATGATAAATGTTCTAGCCATACTTAGATTTCCTATGATATTTCTCACCACGCACTGCAAATTATTTGTGTCATGGACCATATCTTCAGTTGCATGTGTAGCCTTTCTTTCAAATGAGGCCCGCATGTGGTCTTTGGATACTATTTCACTAGACATAGTGATAGCAGCTGATTTATTCCTAATCAATACTGGCTCATTCAAAATCCCCATAGTTATCCATAAGATCCATGACATGGCATAGGCTGTAGAGCTTGTCCCATCTTTCAAGTTAAAAACCTCTTTGTCTCATGGTAATAATTCACAATGGGGTGTTTATGCAGTGTTTTTACAAGCTTGCATAAAACCTTTTATATTTGCAATTAAAAAGTCAACATTAGGTTAACAATCTAAATATACTTGTTACAAATGTAGCCTTCCTCTTTTTTTTTTTCTTGAAGGCACACACAGAGTCTCCCTTAGTACTACTGGAAAGTATTTTCATGAAGAGGAGGGCAACCTTTTAGGTGCATTTAGTAAATTCTTTAAAGAAATCATAAAACATAATAAACATTTTAAATGATAATCAGGCATAAATGGAAAACATGCATACATGCTGACTGCAACAATTTCTAAATTTCAAATGCAAAACCCAAAGCAAATTCTGTTTTTCATTAGTGCTATGCAACACTGTTAGCTTTGCAAATACTGCATGGGAGCAAATGAAGGTAAAATATGACCTACAGATCCTCTTTCCATTCATATGAAATGTATTTAATCCTTTTACTGAATATGGGCTGTTCAGTAGAGATATACTATTATTGAATATGGTTTAAATAACTATCCAACCTTTTCTGTGTACTTAGTATTGCATATGTTACGCCTGAAATTATTCAATCCATACTTTCAATTCAGTTTGTCAAGCATAAATTCAGAGCTGGGTGCAACACAACAGGCTGTAAAGTCCATCCAGTACCTGAAAGCAATAATGTATTCACAAGTATTCCTCTTCAATTTATCAAGCAGGCAAAATAGGTGCTTTGCCAACACTGGTGACTACATCATGCCAAGCTATCAGAAGCAGTGTGTTGTGTAATCACCAGTAACACGTGCCCACTTTCAGTCTAACAGTTCTCCATTTTTTGTGATCTACCATAAATTCATCACCCTGATGTTTCCTCATTGCCTGACATTGATACTGGTGGAAGTAAACCAGGTTCAAGAATTCTTCAAAGCTGAAGTTTTCTGTACCACTGAATCCCTTTTAACTAGCTTCCTGTGGGGCAACAGATATTAATCCAGATATAAATAATAGACAATTAATTAAAAAGAAATTCTCTAAAGTGATGAACATACAGAAAGGAATTTGTGTTACCTTTCCTAATGCATCTTAATACCTATCACACAGTTCTGGATGCATCATTTACTCATGTGTGTTTTAATTATGTGAGATAAAAATATGTATGTTACCCTCAGATATTAAAAGCAATTAAAAATAAATCACGAGTCTTATTTTAGCTGACATCTTTAAAAGCTGTCTTGAATACATGCTACTTGAATATGTGCTGCAGAAATGACAGATGACTTCTAAGTTCACACTTACACGAACAAGACAAAAGGAACTACCTGACACAAGACGTCTTATTATGGTTAATAAACAAAAAATAACAAAGGTTTGAACATGTCTGAAGGAGACAAATTGAATGTCAAATATGCAGTTTCGGTGTAGTGAATACTACAAGTTAATCTAATAAATTGTTATTAAAGAAGTTTAAATATTGGCAAACATCTCCAACAAAATCATCAATACGCTAGTTCAAAAACTGAATTATTCAATAAAGCCAACTAACTGGAAAGGTTTAACCAATGAAGCGTACAGATATCAGGTTTATGTAAGAAAGCTCATTAAGAATGTTCATGATCTTAAGTGATTAATTGGAATGAGCATGGTAGTTTGGAATGTTTGTCTGAGGCAAATTAGCATTTCAGAACAAACCATCTAAACTGTTTTTGAAAGATGTCAGACATCCTCATAAATACAAATAATCGTATTCAGCCTTGATGCAACTTCTCTGCAGTAAGCACAATCACACCACTGATTAATTTGGCACTTGACTTCTCTAGACAGGCTCTACACTGATAGAGTCTTCCCAGAGAAAGAAGATTACCTCACAACATTTTCTTTTCTTTTTTTTTTTTTTCCCTGGGAAAATTGCAGACAGTGAAAGTACAAGGAAACGACATCTCCCACAAGCTGCAGATCTCAAAAGTGAGGAAAAAGGACGAAGGCTTGTATGAGTGCAGGGTGACCGATGCCAACTATGGAGACCTTCAGGAATACAAGGCCCAGGCATTTCTCAAAGTCAATGCTAACAGTCACTCTCGGCGAATGCAAGCCTTTGAGGCATCTCCAATGTGGTTACAAGACATGAAACCTCGCAAAAATATCTCAGCAGCTGTTCCAAGTAGCATCCATAACTCTGCCAATCAGCGTGTGCGTGCCACCTCCAGCCCTGAAGCAGCAGCCAAAATTCCCAAACAAAGTCCACAATCAGGTATGGTAAAGCATTTTGAGCTTTCATTTGATTGCTTACCAGCATGTAAAAGGAGGCTAACTCAACAAGGTAACCAGGAATCATGACCAGGAAGAGTATGGCACTCATTTAGTCCTCCTTTCTGGCTCTATTCCTCCTGCTATCTGCTTCCTAAAACCTGAAGAATAAGTTTCTGGGCAGAAGAAGCCAAAAGTCTTAAATTCTTATACGTGTATTTTATCTCTACTGCTTTTATCCACCTAAGATTAGGTCTCTAATCAAAGCTTAGTTTTCCCTGTTGTGTGTGTGGAGAGGGAAGGGCATGTCAGTGCATGACTCATCTCATTTTAAGATGGCTGTGAATAACAAATTAAATAAAACACCCATCCAGAAGTGTTACTTCCTAAGTTAGTTTACAGCAGTCACCTAATTTTTGTATCTCTAACATTTGGTGAAATGAATCTACTTTAATCTTATTTTCATAAGGAACTTCTAAATCTAAGCAGACCTTAGATACACCAGATTGTTTCTCCATTGTGTAGGCTTTAGAAAGACCGCGGGTTTGTCAGACAATATGGGTTTGTCATCTTCAGCTGCTTGACCATTGGCTTTGAATCAAGCACTAAAACAGCAAAGCCTCAATTGTCTCTCATGCAGAAATTAACATATTACACATTTTGTTTGGGAGATTTTGCACAGCACTGTATAAATAACCTACAAGCAATAGAAGTCTGCATTTTCTACATTGATACAGTAAAATTCACAGTTATGCAAAAAGATACATGAATATTCAGGAGGTGCAACTATTGACCGCTGTATGATGGCAATTGAGAGATGGACAGGATAAAAAATTGTGACGTTGTAAATGATCAAAAATCCTCTGGAAAACAAAACAAAACACAAGTTTAAGGGTTTCTGGCTTCTGTTCAAACTGAGAGCCCAATGGAATGCAGGAGATCAAAACCAAGCTTAAAATATATAATGGAAGCTAACCTAGTTTGTTCTGATGCATCATTTTCCTGCTAGAAAATGTCATGTCATCAAAAACGAAACTGGGAATACAATAAATTTCATAGCACGTCTGTTGTGAAATCACTTTTATCTTACAGGCACACTACTAGGAAAAAAGTTTATAAGGAAAATGTATTTCATTAGAGTTTGGAACAATATGATTATTCATATGAAAATTCTTACTGTTACTAGGAAAGATGATGCACATACTACTATCATTTTACCTCTGTATACATTTTTTTAGATTAATTTAAAAGCTCCTTTCAGTTCTCTTTCCCTGAAATGGAGCCACTTTCATTTTTCAGCTCTTCCAAAAATATGTTTAAACTGTCAGAAAAAAAATAAATATTTCAATTGATTTAAAATTCTCATTACACCATGGCTTTCCTTTCAGAGAAATGTATATATCACTTATTTTCCATTGGACTCACACATTTCAAATTAGCAGATTTCTGTTCAGTTCTATGTGAAATTAATTAAAAAAGTCACAAGTTTATTAAATATGTAGCTACAGACTACACTGCATTGCTGCCAAAGTGTGCACAGAACAGCTAGTCCACTAAATCACTTTGGATATATTTGAATATATAGAATCATAGAATGTTTAGGGTTGGAAAGGAGCTTAAAGATCATTGAGTTCCAACCCCCCTGCCATGGGCAGGGACACCCTCCACTAGCCCAGGTTGCTCAAAGCCTCATCCAGCCTGGCCTTGATCACCTCCAGGGATGGGGCATCCACAGCTTCCCTGGGCAACCTGTTCCAGTGTCTCACCACCCTCACAGTGAAAAAGCTTCTTCCTAATATATAATCTACATCTACTATCTTTCAGCTTGTAACCATTACATAATATTGCTTGCATTTTTAGTCCAAGAAATGCCTTGCCTGATTTCTGAACATTTGTTATTTGAGAACTGGTAGGTTATTACATGGAAATGACCTTGTAAAAAAAAAAAACAAACCAGAAAAAAACAACAAACAACAAAAAACCCCAACCAAACAAAAAAAAAAAAACCCGAACCCTATAGAAACTTAACCTCTATTTTTTTCCTAAAGCAAAGATTACTGAAGATATAGTCAATCCCAATCCCAACCATAAATTATTTAAAAATTAAACAGATTAAAATATAATTTAGTTTTTTAATTAATTTATTTTATGATGAAGCACAGATGAATGCTGTATTCCTAAGAGGTGAAACTCATGTACTGAAGGAACAAAGAGTGTACCAAGAATCCATATCAGGCTTAATTTCATTTTAACAGTCACTTGCTACACAGTAATTACTGTCGATATTTTTGAGGAACATCAGTTTAATTCTTGAGAACCGAGATTTACTTCCCTTTACTTGAGAAAATCAGGGCCTGATTTTCCAGCTGTGGTGTGGTTTGGATTTTCACTCCATTTTACACTCACTCTACGGCGACAGAAATACCCACAGGAGCACATGGCAGGGGGCTTTTAGCTCTTTGTAACTTTGAGGAGCAACTTCAACTGAGGAAGGAGCAACATCAGTTGCGAGGCCTCAGAAAAGCAGAAAGGAGGTGTCATAGACAGCAGTCTTTCTTTTTATGATATTGAATCAACACGGTCTCCTTAAATTGTCAAATGAGAAACTCTTCCCTTCTTCAACATTGTGCTAACTATATACGCATGTACAAGACTTCTGTGTGATCACATTACATGTAAGCAATATGTCCACCCAGCCTAGAACACAGAAACATGGTTGAATACAAATTTGCCATTATTAACCACGTTTGTATTTGAAAGACATAGCAGGTGATTGCAATGTGTTTGTTCATGTTGAGTAATACTTTGACTTCAGCGATACTGTTTGAGGAGAGAAGTACTGTTAACCACAGGCAAATGTATCAAATATTCTCCAATATTGGAGAACTGGTGCACAGTTAGCGAGCAATAAATTTTACTGCCATGCTCACAGACTATCGTGAAATACATTTACAACAGAGGGAAACAGAACACTGCAAAATCATTGGGAAATCTGTATTCAGCTATTTCTGAAGAACTTGTCTACTATATATATATATATATATATAGGTTATATCAATGTTTTGTCCCCAAAATTTATTTTTGAAAGGTAACTCAACTTAACTCCTTCTATCCTGAAGCACACTGCAGTATTTTGTTTATTTCTTAAAAATATATATTTAATAGGTAGCTCTAGAAAAGCAGTTTACAGTCACTTCCATTTTAATACATCAGCATTTCCCAACTGAACAGATATTTTTGCCATTCTCCTCTTTTACTCAAAAGTAAGGATATCTGTGATAAATATGGGGGAGCTACATATCCAGGGCTGACAAATTAAAGTGATATGAAGTCCATTCAGCATTTTGTGATGCTCTGAAAAATGCTATGAGTGTAAAGAAGATATTTGTTGTTGCTAGCGTAATGGAGATTCAATATAGGAAGGAAGAGCTAAAGAGAACATCTCCCATGGCAGTCTTCAGATAAGATACTGAGAAGCACTAAATGTCTACTTCAAAGTCAGGAAAGCAAAAGTCAAACCTAACACAACTTCACCCTTTCTTATTCATGGGCTGCAGCAAATGAAGTAAACTATCACAGTTTAACAGGAATCTGAGTAATTTGACAGGCTAATCTGCATATATCCAGAAAATGTCTTATGTAGGTGGAGTGACAGACATTTTTTGTCTGCATAATTCATAACGACATATCTTAGTTCAAAGGTAAAAGTACAGAGTTATCATAGAGACTTGTAACTCTAAGAAGTGTTACAGTTAACTGGGGTCCAAGAGCTGCAGTGAATTCAGGTAAAAGGAAGATAATCTACAGGCTACAACAAATCTCACTGTTTCATGGATATAAATCTAGACAAACTCTGCTACCTACATTCAGGTCACTTAACATTTATAGCAGCACAAAGAGCTGCAGAATGTGATGTGCTGAGGATGTGCATAACCCCAAACTCTTCCTGTTCTGCTAATGCTCTGTTAAAGCGCTCAAAGCCATTAGTTGCTTTTCAGACTCAAGATCAGGCTCAGGGAACTCAAGAGGTAATAGCTACAAATGAAGAAGTGATGTTAGGTCCATTTTCTGACTGCTTACATACGGACTCTGCACATTTCTAGCAACTTTTTTTTCTTTCCTGAAGTAACAAATTCAACTAATGACCTAACTACACGCAGAAACTGTTCCTGTGATGATGGCAGAGTTGCAGTGAGTGACTTGAAAAGGAGCACAAAGGAGAAGGTCGTCGTCACCTAAGACAGAATGACCTGAATTCTTGGCATCATAACTCACACTGAGAAACTGATCATCAGGCATGAATGCAAAAGAAGAGGATGAAAATATATTTCTTCAGTCTGTTGATACTGATAAACCAATTACATTCCTTCCAGCCTCCATTATTATCTACAGAATCCAGGAATCTTCTATTATCAGCCTATTGTAAGTACAAATTTTATGTCCAGTTTGGAATCTTCTGGTATATAAATCGACTTCCGTGCTGTTATTATTTTTCTTTTATGTTACATCTCCTCTAAAAGTGAAGGTACAAAATGTCTGCGCTAGCCTCCAGCAAGGCAACAGACAACATTACTGCTTTCTTCACAAAGAGAAAGACTTCGTCTCTTGCAGCTGCTGTTTTAGAATCTGCGAGTACCCATATGGCTGGAAGGCACGAACCGTTACTATGATTGTTGAAGAGCAAAAAGTCAAGTCTCTGTTTCCTTAGGACTACATTAAAGCAAAAGCCAAATGAGAGTTTTGTTCCTTTGTTCTAAACTTTATTCAGCCTTTCTCAGAAATTCTTGCAAAAAGATGATGCAAGACTATCACATTTTATGCCTATATACACTACAATCTTAGTTTTTACTTGAAACTTACACTTTGATTCTCTCTTCCTGAAATGAAGCCACTCCACTTTTTTTTATCTTCCCTGAAATAAAGCAATAAATGTTAACCATATTAATTGATGTAGCCTTATTGGCCAGTTAATTGTTGACCTTGAAAATGTGAGTATCTTCTGAGAAGTGCTAATCTGCTTCAAGTAGCTTCATTGACAAAGCAAGGTCTTAACAGCAGTTAAACCTCTTTTTTTTTTTTTTTTAATTTTTATTTTTGGCCAGGATTTCCATTGCAGAATTAACTCCATAGTGCTTTACATTTCTTTCAAAAAACCCACATCTTAATTTCTTACATGCGCACATTTACTGATAGAATCAAAGGCATACAAGTATTAAAATTCTGTTCCTAGTGCTTAGTCCAACTGAACAGTAATAAACAACTTGTTTTCGAGGGATCTGCAGTTCTAACACTTGGCACAGGCAAAATAGTATCTACATTTTGTAACCATTCCTCACTGCCATTGTCAATCACTGATACTACACTCCTGATGCCTTTCTAATAATTTCTATTCCTTTTACAAAAACACAGGTTCAAGAACTAAGAAGAGAAAGCACTCACCAACCAATAAGTGTTCATTTTTGTTGTTCTTCAAGTTTTATCAGTTTTTCATTCCCACATACCCATGTCAGACTGAGTACTGGGTATGCTTAGTTTCAAACATATCCTCTCTGAAATCAGAGATACTATTTTTATCCTTAGTTATGGCCATGGTTAAGTATTAATACTAAATCATAGAAGAAAATCATGGTCTTTTCAGATTTGTTGAGACAATAATGTATTCTGTCCTGAAATATATTATATCTCCACTGTAACTCATATTCCTGTAAGAGTGATGGTGTTTGGAAAGAAATGTTAAGCAACCTTAGCTAATCACAAGTAGGGGTAAGAGGGAATTTGAGAAAGCACATAATGGCAGATTAGAAACAGCCTACTAAAGGAAAGGGGACTCCATGGCAGATTTCCATTTTTATTATTCAAATATAGCCTGGACTACTCTTGAGTAGTTTATTTTTCAGATACCATACAGGTTATATGAATAAAGACATGGAAAACTGTCTTTGGATGCTGCACTGCATATTTGCCTCCTATGAAGGCAACCCAGAAGTAGTGGGGACAGACATAGCAGGAACTAAATGTGCAAAGTTTAAGAAACTCATTTTGCCCTTTCTCCATCTACATTTTGTTTATCTACACACATGTATATTGAGATCTTTCTTATTTTTTTAATGACCTTACCATTATATTTCACTATCCATCTGCCATTGCTGTATATGCACTTAATCACATTTCTTCATTTCTTTTAGCTATTTAAAAGCAGCCTTTCAGACTCACCTCACCTTTAGAACAAAACTGACATATAAAGATCTGGTAGGAGACCCCACAAGAGTGCCCTGAGTAGCAGAATCAGTCATTCTGTTCTGCATGTCTGATATAACTTTTTTTTGGTAATTAACCACCAGAAAGATTGCAGATGGGACACAGAGTAAGGAAGGAGAAGAAAAGGAAGGAAGAAAATAAAAACAGAGGGGAAAAAGCTGTTTATGAGTTGTTTGTCAGTTTGCTCAAATTGATTTTCGTTGCTACAGAATCAGGCAGCTTGCACTGGGTCATCAGAGATTGCAGCATATGTGATAGGGGCTGTTCTTGAAATAACTGATGGGATTTCCTTGCTTCAGAACACAACACATTTGTTACTCGACACATATAGAGCAAAGCGGAGGACATTTTTGCTTGTTTCAGACAAGAAGCTTCCTGTCTATAATGCCTTACTTCATTACGAAAATCCTTTGCATGACTTAAAATCAAAAAGAATGGAAAGAATTATCTGCTGGATGGAATGGATACAGCTCTGCTGAAGCCAAAAGAATGGCATTCATTTACAATAGTGAAAAATTTGTCTCAAGAATGAGGATGAAGACAATTATCTTCTATCAATTGAGAGTGAATTATAAGAAGAATCTAAGATTTATCCAGCTTGTACCACCTAACGAAGCTTAGGGCAGTGAAGCTGTCTGTGAGCAGAATGAAGGGAAGGAAAATATCTGAAAAACTGCTATTCTCAGTTCATTCAGATTGAGGGGGAGGGGACATTCTCAGTAGTGGGTTTTGTTGCTTCAGGTTTTTTGTGTGTTTTTTCTTTAACTTGAATCAACCTTTTTCTAGTGTTTACCTGTGAAACCTTAGTCCAAACTAGCTCAGAAAGCTCAGCACTCAGTATTTTCTTGTTGTCTGGACAGGGATTTTTCCATTTGATTTGAATGATTCCTGAGCTTCAAAGATGTTCCAGACACATAACCTTTACAATTACAGATATAATCAATTAATCCTACTTTGCTGATGATAAAGCCAGATGTCATTTAAGGAGCAGCTGATGAGCTTTCTGCTGGCCTTGTGAAGATAAGACTTTGCTCCAAACCTTTCATTTTACCTTATGGTAAGGAAGTTGCCATCATACTTTTTGGCAGTGCAACTTAGATTCCTGTTTGTGTGTAGGTGTTCCAGTCTGATCAACCTCACTGAAGTTTGTTCCCCCATGACAAATGCTACTGTCTTGGAACAAAGCTGCCTAATGTGCTGAGAAAAATAAAAACGTGCAAGTTTACTGCCACAGACAGCATTCCCAGTGCTTTACACATATGATCTGTGTGTTCATCAACAGCAACAAAAATACAGATAGCAAATCTGGATGATACTTTCTACTGTCAGACCTATTTCTACTGCTGTTATTCCCTCAGCTGCTGCTGCTGCCCATGACACTGACTGAGGCTTTTGGTCACCAAATCACAGCCATAGGGCTATAATGACTATAAAAGTGACTTCTACATGACTACAGAAGATTATGTATCCGTCTCCAGTTCATTCTGTGCAATCAAAAAAACAGTTAAAAGGGCAAGATGTTTTTTTCAAGGAGCAATANTAGGTCTCAC
Source organism: Syrrhaptes paradoxus (assembly GCA_013400615.1). Taxonomy (NCBI): domain Eukaryota; kingdom Metazoa; phylum Chordata; class Aves; order Pterocliformes; family Pteroclidae; genus Syrrhaptes; species Syrrhaptes paradoxus. The sequence goes on from VZTO01012286.1 coordinate 70,001, forward strand.
AGAAGGATAGACAATCAGATGGTGCAAAGCCTTTCAGTAAAATAATACTGTTTGAGAATGTTTCACTACATAGCATTGTGCCTGTCTGAAACTCTGACAAAATAACAGGTCAATTACCTATTTTATACACTGTTGAATTATTCACATGTGTACAGTATGTACTGATTAGTGACCATCTTGTACCTGAAAAGTTTTTGAATAATGTTGAATGGCATTTCATGATTACGATTGATCCCACATCTCAGAACTGTAATGAGAAAGGTAAAAAAATCTAAAATAAAAGTAGAAAAATTCAACAATACAGAATGTGAAGGAGATAGAATTAATAGAGGATTGAACACAGTTACTTCAAACTTCTTTCTCACAATCTACCATTTTTGAACTGGTGCAGGGGTTATAGGGATGATAAAGTAGGGGTCATAGGAGTGATAAAGTTGTATTTTTGTATTTGTATCACAGTAATAGCAAGGATGAAGGCTTTGCCTTGTGAACTCTGACTTAGATCTCACAGTTTAAAATGTTGCCACCCAAACTTTCTGTCTTGCCCCAGTCAGAAGTTATGGCCCCAAACCTGGATGGTGGAAGGAAATATGTGCCCGCTCCTCAGCAGTCCCAGTTCATGGTGTTAAGCATTAAATTAAGCCTCTATGACAGCTGTTAAACTAAAACATTGGGTTGTTAAATTGAGATAGATGAAGAGATGGCATGGGTTTTGCTTGTATGATTTCTACTATTGTGGGTTTAATTTCCATAAGAGGGGGAGGTAGAGAGATGGAGGCACTATCATCTTAAACTGTTCCAGCTAAAACCATTAAGAGCTCGTGAGTCACAGCCCATAGCATGTTCTGTTAGTCAGAGGCATTGTTCTAATCTCTGTAACAACTGCATTACCCACGAGGCAAACAAAGGATCAGAAGAATGGTCTCTGCCTCAAAACACCATCTACAAATGAAACAGAAGAAAACAGACTCATCCAGTCAGATGGGTACAGATAGACAGGAGCTTAGCTGAGTTCTATGAAAGTAGATCTGATATAAATGGTATAAATAGATCAGGTTGACTGTATGTCAAACATAAGCATAGGCAGTGTCAGGTGTGAAAAATGAAAAAAGGGATTTAATATCTCATGCTGAAATATTTACAAAGAAGGATAATTTTCCTTCTGTCTGTGTTATAATAACCCTCTTTGTGTATGTTTTTCTTGCCACGACAGTGCTGGTGAAGCTGATAGAGTAATATTAAGTATCATCCCACTTAAGATTTTATTCTGATAGATGAAAGGATGAGCAGGATGCAAAAAGCACAGGAGGAAAAAGATTAGTTCAATTGTATTTTTCTTCAAATAAAACACTTGCTTCAACTTTATAGTATCTTTCAGAAATAGCTCTGTTAACAGTTTAATTACAATGTGGCATGTATCAAATATACACACATTTATATATATTACAAAAATTCTGAGCAATTTGTGCTGGAGCCACACTTATTTACAACAGCAGAAGGTGGTTACTAACAAGAGTCAATTCAAGAAGAATTTTTGTTAACTACCTAAGTTCCTGCCTTCCTTCAGGATGGGGCACAACTATGTGCAGTAAATGGAGGATGATGAGTTACCACAGGACAGTCATAAAAAAATTCATTTGCTTTGGAATCAGCCATTTCATACAGATAAACAGAAATCCACTGGTTTATATATTTTTCTGTCACACATTAAAAAAAGTCTAAGTCATTTTATATCTGTGGTTTTCAGGGATGAGAGAGAAAGGTGTCCACTCATGATAAAAGCAGTCATAAAGCATGTTACTGGTGGCTCTCGAACAACACCAATTAACAAATTTAAGGCCTGCATTTGCTTGAGCTTGCCCCCCTCCCCCTCAGCTTTTAACTGTTGCAGTGGGCACTGGATATTTTATATAAATTTTATATAG
>VZTO01012287.1:5677-48177 GCA_013400615.1 Syrrhaptes paradoxus
TTTTTTTTTCCCCCCACCTTATGTTGCACTAAGTCATACAGATATTAAGTTGGGGTTTTTGTTGTTGTTGTTGTTGTTGTTGTTGTTTTGTTTTGGGGTTTTTTGTTGTTTTCTTTTGTTTGGTTTTGGTTCTTACAAATGGAAGGAGTAATTGATCAGAAGAAAATAGTTAACTGCAGCTGCCAGCATTGCTCTCTGTAACTCACTCATTTTTGCTCTTCTTCTTACTGGTGTCAAGCCAAACTAATTCCGCTGATTTCAATGAAGTTGCTATGGATTTACACATGCAAAGCCATCAGCAGATATTTGGCTGCTGGTTTTTCTCCCTTGGGAGAGCTGGAGATTATAGCTTGCAGAAGGAACAGACCAGGGCCTGCCATGGAGGGGGTGGGGGGAATCTGGGGAAAATAAACCCCTTAAAATCTTCCCTGGAAGAATTCCCTCCAATTTCTTCCATCTTCAGGGAGGTGGGAAGTGTGTGTGGGGAGAAGTGGGAAGGACAATGCAGGGATGAAGATGGTCTCGTCACAAAAATCTAACAAGCAAGATGTTCTGACAAAATCGCTCAGTATTTCAGACTGCCTTTGAAAAGGGTCTCTGAANGCTGCTGTTTCTAAGCTGCTGTTTTTGATAGACTTCAGATCAAGCTCCATAAAAGTATTTCCCTCACAAATATATGTACATGTATGTATTTCAAAAATTCATGATAAGTTTACTCTTGACATGGTAAAAATGCCCTCCCGTTTCCATTTTCTTATTCCTTTTTCCATTTTCTTATTTCCTATTTCCTTTTTTCTAAGTTTCATCTTTCCCTCTCCTCAGAGGACCGCTGCACTATTGGGCACCTTCTCAACATTCATTTGACCTCAACTTCTCCAAGCTCAAGTTTTGACTAAGGAAAGGTAGTACTGTAGCTCGAGAATTTCAACAGGACTGTAACCGTAAAGCACAATTATTCTTGTGCTGATAGTGAGATAGCGGAGTACATACAGTCAGTATAACCTCTGATAAGACAACATTACCCCTTTGCAGTACCACTAAAATGAATTTGAGCCAACCAACAATACTGGCACTAAATCAGCACTTTATGGCCATCCTAACAATGAGGTTTTGGTTTCTAGTCAATCAGTCCAGAGTCAGTCTTACTCTACACTTTTGATTCAAAATTCAGTTCGTTAATGAAGAGATACATAGGCCAAGAAAAAGATGTTTTCTAACTACAGTCAAGAACTTTCACTAGTATAATTTCTAGAGATCTTGCATGTCCCCTTCCTCACAGAAGTTACAGCTAGAAATGAATTAATCTCCTTCCTTTGTTACTTTAATTTCTGGTTCTTTTTTTTTTTTAACAAAGTGCTGATAGCAGTAGTAAATTGTTAACAACTCTGAATCCATAAAAAAGGAGGGAGACGAAAAATCCAAACAGCCAGTGGACATCACATTCATTTGCTAGCAGTGAAGGCATGGTCAGACCCAGGAATACTTGGTTCCATTCTAACATCTGGAAATGTTTTCTTACTGCTTTTTTTTTTTTTCCCCAAATCTGATTCCTGAAGACATCTTTATTGGACTACAGTCTTCAGACAATTCACCTGACAAAGTGTCTGTAGATTACATAGGAACCAAAATTTTACAGAAGTTCATAGCTCTTTCACAGGTGAGTGCATTCCCACTCCTGACAAAAAGACCAGCCTTGAAAATTCCAGTTTAGGTACAGCTTCTCAGTTACATGCTTTTTAATAATTTCCAAGATACAGAAGATATTTTCCCCTATTAATTAAAAAAGATGAATTATTTTGACTGAAGTTTTCCAAACCTTTTTTTGAGCTTTTGACATATATCAGAAGTGGCAAATTATAGTTGTTTGTAAGTAAGTCAAGTGTTACCATTTAATGAGTAACAACTGTAATACCTGACGTAGCTGTAAATAGCTAAGCACCAAGTTTTAGAAGGTTTAACAACTGTAAAATCAAGCAGTCATAGCTGATTCTCTTGCAACCAACAAGAGAGTGTTGCTTAGAAGTTTTGTAGAAATTTTGGACTGAATTTTAACTTAGTAATAACTGACTTACATACCATAAAGATTCATAAGATCTGGAACACAGCAAATGAATTATTCGTAAGTGAACTGTAATTATGTATATTTTGTATGTGGTGAAGAAACTAACCATGTAAATGATGACAGCTAATTATATACAGCTCTCCTGGGCATTAGTATCACTCTCCTTGACAGCATACTGCTATTTAAGGTTTTTCCTTCTTTGTATATAGGCTGCTATTTCTGCACATTCCTTCAGGGAACTGTGCTGTTACCTTTGCACTGGTTAAATGAAAACTAAATGTTTTTATCACAGAAATCCTTAGTGTAATCTAACTAATTTCTCCCTTATTGTGCTAATAAGTCAAATCCGGCTCTTCTTCTTACTGGTGTCAAGCCAAACTAATTCCGCTGATTTCAATGAAGTTGCTATGGATTTACACATGCAAAGCCATCAGCAGATATTTGGCTGCTGGTTTTTCTCCCTTGGGAGAGCTGGAGATTATAGCTTGCAGAAGGAACAGACCAGGGCCTGCCATGGAGGGGGTGGGGGGAATCTGGGGAAAATAAACCCCTTAAAATCTTCCCTGGAAGAATTCCCTCCAATTTCTTCCATCTTCAGGGAGGTGGGAAGTGTGTGTGGGGAGAAGTGGGAAGGACAATGCAGGGATGAAGATGGTCTCGTCACAAAAATCTAACAAGCAAGATGTTCTGACAAAATCGCTCAGTATTTCAGACTGCCTTTGAAAAGGGTCTCTGAAGACATTGTCTACAGGTGACCATAGCCATTTTGTTATCCCTGCATCTTTGGAGCACTATTATTTTCCAAAGCTGCTCTGACTCTTTCACAGCCAGCTTTCTCTAGATTCTCAGTTGAAGGTATGCAGAAGACTCTACACTGCCAAGGATTGCAGGAGGAATAAAGACAGTATAAGGTGCAATACTTGTCTGTAGATTTGCTGTGAGCTTCAAAAATAAAAGCTGAGATTATGCTCTCTCTATCCCCTCTGCCCTCATCCTCTTGAATTTTTGGAATTGTACTGAGAGCTGGAGATGGGGATGTGACTTACCTATATTAACTAATCATCAAAAATTGCTCATGGCTGACGTACTCCTTCTATGCTGATGGTGGTAGTCAGCTTCCTCTCGTTGTTATTTTTGTGATCCACAATGATAAAGATCTTGCTTAACAGTCCTAACTGGAAATATACTGGGAGAATCACTTTATGGAATCCTGAATCTCACCATGTTTCAATAACTATCACATATTTGATATAACTCTGACTAGTACTGTATGAGATAGCAATTCAATGGATATACATCTGACTGCTGTCTCCTGGAGGCCATGAAACCTCTGAGATCACTTGTTAAAATCCCTGCACTGCTGTTCCTCAACATTTCTCTGATTCCTGTCCTTGAGCCCCAGAGCGATGTGGGGAACCCAGATACATTGTCTTGTTCTTGCTAGAAATGCATCAAAGTGAAACAAAATACATTACCCTTCTAACAAATCTCCATGGTAAAAAACAAGCAACAAAACTGGTTCAGTATTTCCACTATTGTAGAGCGTCAGTGACATAACTTCATTTTCTCCCCTGCGCCACTGCTGAGCTGCCCAGTCAGCCTGTTCCCTTCTTACATGAAAGACCAAATCCTGCCTCAAATGTGGGTTCATTCAGAACTGCCTCCTGACCTTGTCACTTTCCAGAAGGGAACTCTAGTGATGCCGTTCTTCCATTTTCTCTTGTTTCTACAGTCTTGGTAATTTTAGACTTTGTAAGCAAGATGCAGCAAAACCTTTTAAGACACTGAACCAGTTAAATAATTATTAGTCTCAGAAACTCCTTTTCCTTCACACACATGTGTTCTTACCTCATACCCCCACCCCCATTTTTCACAGTAGATTATCTCATTAAGCAGCCATCAGTCCTGTGAGTCCTAAGATGTTTGCCAAGGTCACACAGGTAGTTTTCAGCCGAGTCAGGAGTAGTTCCCATCTCCCAATTCCCAGCCCTATGCTCTGGCTACAATTTCAGTGGAGTGATTTGTACACATATGAACAAACTGTGTATCTTGAAAAATGTATACAACCAATTTTGTTCAATGGCAAGACATTTATTATATATCTCTCTCTCTCATGATTTACAGACTATAACTTCTTCATGGCTTATTGCAGCCTACACATAGAGCAGCCTTTACCACCAAAGATAAAAATAACTTCTTAATTTCAGAAAAAATATTAAAACTAGGTTGTCTCCTCCCTGTTATTAACTGAAATAATGTTAGAGATATTTTTTGTTGTGTGTGTTTGGTTTTTTTTTAATAAATAGAGAGGTTCAGCAATCTCAGGGGATGTAAATCAGCATTGTTTCTCACGTACCAATGGAGTTACAACAGATTACAAAATTAATTAGAAGATTACTTAAAGACATCAATTAATCCTAGACATCAGGATATTACATATTTAGGGAAGGTAAGAAAAGGTATCTAAAAGTTAAAGAAAATCTGAGAAAGGCAGGAGCTGGAATTCTTTTATGTAATAAAAAATTAGGGAGAAAGAAGCATGATTCTTACAGTAAATGCTTTTTTGTGTATATGAATATGTCAGATTAATTTTCTTTGATGTCTGCATCTTTTTTTTTTCCTATGAAAGAAGATTTGTTGGCTCTGTAGCATTCATTGTAAACACAGGTGTCTTGGAAGAGCTGCAGGTGTTCACCCTCCTCAGCTTATTCTAGTCCCTATGGGTATAGGGGGAGGAAGGGAAGGGAACTTGCCTCACCAGAAAAATATTTTCTGCATGACCTTGAAAATAATCTCTAAAGCTCTGAAGCATGTGATTATGCCTTGGCACGTGAGCGGTACTTGGCCAATATATGACCTAAATGTGGTTTTCAAGTACAGATACTGGGCTTTTCCTTTTGTATTGTGTTTATTTGTTATGATTTTTACTCTGCTTATGGTGAAAAGGGAATTTGCACATGTATCTGCATTCACTGGTATTTTCTTCCCTAACCAGGGAAGATTTCCTACACCAGCTCATCCCTTGGATATTACAGAATGATTTAATACAGACATAGAAGAAGAAGCCTGGAAAGTTGGTCTCTGGTTTACTTCCTTTGACACATCCTTATTTTTTCTTGATGTCCCTGTACAGACAGAAAAGGAAGCTTTGCACAGAAAGAGAAAAAAGCTCCCTTCATCTTCTCCACTCGTCAAAGCCCTTTGGCCAAGTGCAAACAGAATAGACAGTATAGCTGCTAAAGCACTAAATTAGGATGATTTCCTAGCTGAGAAGAACGCTAACCCATGTAGGTGTGACAAAATTCAGGTGATGCAGCAAAAGATGAAATCCATCTGATTATTTTTTTTCTTATGGTGTCTCTCTTCCACGTCTTTCTGTCATGCACCAGGTCTTCCTCTGAGCACTGTGTGATTCAGGAGAAGTATGTGCTGGAAGCAGGTGAGGAGCAGGGTCGTAGAGCCCTGGGTGACTCCTGGGATGTGGACACCCCAGGGAGCACTGCCCGTTTGGGGCAGAAAGAGGAAGATTCCTTTCAGAGTGTTGCTAATGACCTGCAGAGGAGCTGCACAGCAGTCATTTCACAGATACGATGGCAGGTCACTGCGACAGATGTTCCCAACATATGTGGAGAATTAATTACCCACTAGTAAACAAAATCTGTGATGCGGAGAGTCATTTTGTCCAAATTTCTTTCGATTTTGCTGTTATTAGGAGCTTAATTTTTCTTGATCAGCCAGACCCTCTTGAAATAAAGTGTTCCTTAATGGGCTGCACTGAACACTTTCTGAAGTGCGGAGGGAAAGTGGCAAGGAGGGGGTCAGGGGAGATGAGTTTAGCTGGAAGAGTTGATTGTGAAGCTGTACCACAGTGAGTGATTAGTCAATTATTTGATTAAAAGGTTGGATGCTAGTCATATGTTTTTTTAGAAAAAAAAAATCTAATTGTTAACTTGCATTCAACAGCATTTATGCTTAATTTAAGAACATGCAGTAGCATGTGTGGACCTTCTGGGAAAAAGACAATGTTTTGAGAGAAAGAGCTTTTGAAAAATGGTTTTATTTTCCTTTTCCATCAATATTCTGAATGTGTTAATGTCTCAGGGCCATATTGTGCCATTGATTTTTAAGCAGAACTCCCTATTTAAATCAATGTCAAAATCTGCTTAAAAAAAATAAATCAATGGCATGATATGGCTCCAGGACATTAGAATGAAATTCTTATATTCATGACCCAGATAACAGATCAGAAGGCCATAAATCCCCTGCTGTTTCTTAAAACTCATTCAGTGCATCAATACTTGTAAAATAAATAGTGCATGGAAATGAACATCCTCTAATAGAAGGATATTGAAGATCAAAATATTTAGCTATTTTTGGTTGATTGTATTTTCACTAATTCTCCCCAGTGTTTCAATGCTTGAGACATTACTTAGGATTTGAGCTCACCCCTGTCTTCTGATCCACAAAAGGTAAACTGAAATCACTGTCCTGCTGCTTCTTCTAAGACACTTAATGTTTCACCATTCTCCACTATCATGGTCTGACAAAAAAAAAAGTATTAGGACAGTAAAATACCTTCCTTTTGGCATTAAGCATTAATACAGTCTTTCAGCACCACTTATTCCTCAATTTGAAAACCAGAAAGGTTTCTGAGACAAATGAACTGCTGCTGAATACCACAATGCCTGAATTTCTTAGCCACACTGCCAAACTTCAGGTGCAGAAAGAAACTAAGCTTCCAGGTACCTTTGCACAGTAATGGAAAAAAGTTCAACTGCCAGAAATTTGCCAGAATAGAACAAATGTTCAAGTGAAATTAAGGGGCACTAACATCGTTATCCAGAAAGAGTAAAGGATGGCTGAAGTGCAGTGGTGTAGCATCAAGTCTTGATTCTCCTGTGAACTTCAGATTTATTTAATTAAATCATTTAGCCTATCTTTGACTATTCTCCTTTATCAATATTTTTTTTTCTTTCCAAATAACACTTTTCTACCTTACTGCTATTTGCAAAGGACTGAGAACTTGTGATAGATTTCCCCATAGAAATCTAAGCTGTGTTTCTCACTTAATTAAAAATAATTAAATCAGGTAATAAGTTGTATCCACATGCTACTTATAAAGTAGGACTTGCATGCATACATGTTTTTCAGATGTGAATATGCTTGCATTTGGGCTTAAACCAATACCGATGCTTTTGAAGAAGTTTTTTTCCCAAAGGTTATCTTTGACACAATGTTAGATGGAAGTTTAAGTCCTATATTTTAAGTAAACTGCTCTGCACAAAGACCTCCACACACACACATCTCTTAGTACTAGGTGCCACACAGAAACACATGGACTGGAAGTGAAGTGCTGCAGATAAGCCTATAATGAAGTGTGGGTTGAAGCTCTGCCTTTGTAGGGCAGAGACAAGAGCTCAGTTCATCAGATCTCACCAGCACACTGGACTATTTAGTTACCATGCTGGACCAGTCACTCCAAGCATCTGAAGTGTTGTTTTGCTCCCTGGTTGCCATCACTTGAATTAGGATATCTGAGACAGAATAGGTCAAAGAAACAATTAATAGAGTGAAGGGATTCATTTAGCAATTTTAGAGACTGATGTGGCTGTGAATTTCCCCTTTCCCCAGAGGGGGATTTCAGCTGAGCATTGCTTATGTGCAGAGCATAGTTAAAAAAATAATTCAAATGTGTAAATCAGATTGTGTCTGTGTCAGAAACTGATAGGCAGAAGATTCCTGAGCTCCACTACCCCTCAAGCCTATGTAATACAGAAATGCAACATTCTCATATTCTGATAGATCTTATACGTAAAAGTACATGAAATATCTATGAAAGATTACCAGTTCAGAACGACCTGGAGTTGGATTCCGTACTCCTCTTGCTCTTCCTGGATCAAAAGTCTTCACACTACATGCAAAAAAAATATTCAGCAGCAAGCAGAGAGGTGTAAGTCATAAAAAGCTTACTTATACCAGTGATGAAGAAAGAAGACACCTTGCCTAAAACAGGTCTGCTTTAATATAATTTCTTACTGTACTTATTGATTTTCTGACTAATTTTTCTACAGAGCTGACCCATCCCAGGAAATGCAGAACTCTCTGAATAAAGGTACATGACATGTAACTACAGTTGATATTAGTTTCCTCAGACCAGTACTCACATATTGACAGCTGACTTTTATCTAGGTAAAAGCTCTCTCTGTTGCATGCTTTCCTTTCTTCAGTGTACTCCCTTTTCTGAAGAGCTGAAGTCCATCTATGTGGAACTATGTTGAGAGTAACCGAGAAATCTAGTTTCTGTTTGAAAGTGCTCTTGTGTGTATGTGAGAAATAAGAAAGAAACCAATGGTACTTACACTATTGATATGAAATAGTGTTTCATTAATTGAAGTGAAAACACACATGCATATGAATAGTAGGTCTAAGCTTGCCATTTGTATTTACACAAATCCATAGAGATTGGGAGGGGGCGGAGCCAGGACAGATGACCCGGATTGGCTGTTCCTTACCATGTGACATCAGCTCAGCCATAAAAGCCAAGGGAAGGGCAGAGGGGGACATTTGTTGCTATGTTTGTCTCCAGGAGCAGCTGCTACACATACTGAAGCTCTGCTTTCCCAGGAAGCGGCCAGACATCACTTACTGAGGGGAAGCAGAGAATAACATCTTTGTTTACTTTTTGTTTCTGGGTGTGGCCTTGGCCTTTGCTTTAATTAAACTGCTTTTATTTTGACCCATGAGTTTTTCATCTTATTCTGTCCCTTTATTTTGCAGAAGGGGGAGTGGTAGAGGGGCCTGGTGGGCTCCTGGCATCCAGCCAAGGTTAACCCACCACTCCTCATGACAGAGTATTTTTCTCTATGATTGTTTATTTTTTCAGGCTGTCTTCTGCCTTATTAAGCATATGGTAAATAAAGGTTCAGTAACTTATGGTCAACTTGTAAGCATATAAGTGATATTTAATCTAGGGTGATATGTCTAAAAAAGTGACCATATCAGTGAAATTCTGTTTCTGTTGATATTTGTATTATAAAGGCACAGCCTTGCCTAGCCACACTGACATCCAATAGTCAATTATCAAATAATTCTTAGAGCATGGATTTCAGAGTTATTATCCAAGTATAAAAGTCATAATGTATTGGAATAAAGTTTGTAAAGGATTAATTATCTTTGTCCGGAGTCCCTCTTCACTGTAGTATTTTATCATGACTCCTTTATTCAAAATGCTAGCTAATAATATTAGTATGCCTTGCCACATTAGTTCCTAATATTTGCTTACTGTCTGTGAATACAGAAAGAAATTAAATGTTAGATACAACAGCAAACCACCTCAAATACTTCAAACAGAGCAGTGAGGACTTACAAACCAAACATATGGAGGAATATTCTTATTCACATAAGTAGTTCCTCTGAAATCTCAGAAATGCTTGTGATATTAGACTCATAGTTCAACAGACAGCAGCATTAATTTATTATTCCTAGCAACAAACGATTAAACCAATTCTCTGATTAATAAAAACCATGCTTTGTAACCATCCGTGTGAAATCAGAATTCTTAATCCCTCTACGAGCTGTAGCAATATGAAGAACAAGACTGAAACATTTATTTTATATGAAATATTTAGCAAATAAAATCTAATTCTCATTCAGAGCTAGCATCACTGTGAAGTTATCAGTTGTTCCATAATTGCACAATTGAAGTTTTTTTGCTCCTCTGTTTGAAGCATGTTACTAGTGAGAGAGAGACTTGACTTAAAATTACTCCTAGTCCTTATCAGTCATATCATACTGCAAAGAGCCATGCTGCGATTAAAATATGTTTCTGCCTATCGCATCCTACTCCTGGTATGAATGTAGTGGGATACCAGCTAAAGATGGTGAGGCCTGAAGTGATACTTGTCATTCCCTGTGCTCTCGTATGCGGGTTTTTCATCCAGGAAAATTTCCCAGCAGCAGTTAGTTTGGAGGCACCACTACATTTGTGACAATAGTGTCAAGAATTGCATTCCATTATTGGCAGGGTAGCAATCAGTAAGCCTATGGGCCAAGTGTTCACAGCACTGCTTAATCCAAGGTTATAGGAACCAAAAGCCAGGCCTGTGTTTTGACCTCTGCTCCTTCTAAAGAAGCAAAAAGTACAGAAAAGGGACTGTCTTCGTGGCCTCAACCATAACCTCGACATCAGAAGCCACACAGGGAATAACAGGCCAATAAACTGCCTTTGACATGGCACTATCTCCACTAAGATATGGTGTTATCGTTTAATTATCCATGTTTTGGGGATCTGAGAGGCTAAAGAAGCAGCATATGAGCTAAGTAAGGGATACATGAGGCTAGCTTGTACATTGGGCAGTCTCTGGTGTGTCTCTAACCTTATATAGCACTCAAAGGGAAGAATTGTCCTCTAACTCACCTGTCTGTGAATTAACTGACCCATGACTACCTAAAGTGCAACACAGACTTGTCATATCTCCACTCAATGACAACTCATCAGGACTGTGTTTATTGTAGACAGCCTTGTTTGAATATTCTCACAGTTGTTAGCTATGTAGATAGTGAGTCCATCAGTGGTAGTGAGGAGAGCAGTAATGGATCGTGGATCTAGGATAGACAGTAAAGACAATGAGTATGAGCTGATCCACACTCAGTTCTGCTAGTTATCATTCAGAGTTTTGCTAATTTGGGGGAACGTTGACAGTCAGTCAGCTGTAAATATGATTTAGAATATTTGCTTGGAATATCTAAATCCCTGTGCGCATCTTCTTAGCCTACAGTGAAAGTGACTGAATGACCAGCTGCCTCCCAGCTAAGACTTGGTTGCAACAATGATACTTTGGGACTGGACATGGTTGACGTAAGACAAACCTGCTGTCTCCAAAAAAAGTACTGGAAGAAGTATTATTTGCATTCTGGAGTGTTAGGAGAAATGCAATGTTTAGGTGGACTTGGTGAGCAATGTTTGAGGAATCAATTAAGCTGAGAGTGATAGATCTCATGTACCCCTTTTAAAAGGCAAAATGTATTTCACTCCATCACCTGAAAAGTGTACAAGTACTGCTATTGCAGCTCTTTATTCTCTAGTTAGGTGCTGTGTAATTAATCCATATGAAAAGCATGCCACTGTATCATAAGTGCACTGGAATTAAACTACCGTACCTGCAGACAGAGGTAGTATTTAGTAACATTACTGTGTTAATATTCCTTTATAAGGTTGAGCTGTTAAATCATAATCAAAATTCCAGCTCAAATTGCAGCATTACAGTAAGATATAATTCTTAAAGAATCTCTTAAAATATTCCATAAAGGAATTATAGGCAGAAGAAAGTCTATCTTTTCTGCCCAGTACCAGATCATCCTTTACAGTACTTGACCAATGACATTGTCTAGTCCCATTAAAAATGGTACAAGAAAAGGTTATTCAATAAAACACTCCGCTTAGTTGCCTGGAAACCTCACTCCCAAATTTTACCTGCAGGTGTCTGTGTCTTTGGATTTTTCTGCTATGGAAGCAGACAAAATAATTTTGCAAGTAACATATTTGGTTCCTACTTTCTACTTTCAGTTATTTTAGATTGTTCTAGCTTAGTTTATTTTAATTTCTTATTGCTGATAAAAATTTTGTTGCAAAAAACCCCATAAAAAAACCTTGATGTGGCAAACTTCAGAGCAATTAATCAGGAATGCATGTCTTTTCTGTTCATAATTAAAAAACAACAACAACAAAAAAGTCATATGTTACCTGAAAGGATGAAATCATTTACAGGACAAGTTACCTAATGGTACTACAATTTTCTAATTAGTTGCAGGTTCAAATTATATCAGTATTGGTTTATGCTTCAGGGCATGAACAGGACTGAATTAACTGAATAAACTTATTATAAACTGGTAATTAATGGTAATTATAAAATGGAAAGAAGAAGAGTGATATGATTGGTTAATAAGAGCGGTGAGTGCTGAAATTAATACAACATAATTTCCTGCTCAGTACATGTTAGCCTTGTAACTAAATTAACATAAGTAATTTTAAAGCATTTTATAAGAAAACTTTGTAAATGTAATGAGGCATTATGGCGTATTTGTTCATGCCTTGTTGCATTGATAATAATCAGCTGGTATTAGTTTATGCTGAATGTGTGAGTTGATTATTGCCAACAAATCTAGAGATGAATGAATACACAAAAAATCATGTTTGGGGTACCAATATTATTTTTTCCCCATATTTTACGAATCTGAAAATTTCCATTTTGTTAATACTGATAAGTCTTCTGAGCCAGAAATCAGAGAGAAGATAGCAGCACCAAACTGCTCAAGGTCATTAGCTAAGCACCATGGCTTCACTAACCAAAACTGGAAAAGCACAGAGACATTCCTGCCAAATCCTTTCAGAAAAGTGACAAAGTGGCAGAAGTCCCTTTTGTCAGAATAGGAGAGTGGAACAAAGTTTCGTACAGGTCAGATTTTAGATTATATATCTCAAACTACTCTTACAACACTGTGCATTTCAAGTACCAAGAGCAGGTATTTAATGAACTGTAAATGACTTATTTGAATATGGTTTTCAGAAGTATAAAGAGATCATTAACTTACTGCTGACCAGCCACCTGAGGTGAGTAGGAGAGAGAGCTTCACTTACTGGGTCACTGAGGAGTACTCATAATAGTGGTTTTTTCCTTAGCGCTTCATTGCAATATTGCATTTGCTATGGGTTCAAGTTCCGCTATAGTGCTTGAGTCATACATATCCTTCTATAGAACAAGAACAACTATTCAGGTTGCTTCTGTGAATATTCTCTCTCTCTCCTGTAGCATTTCCATGGTCCAGGGAATTTCAGGTAGAGCAGAGCAACACTTTTCTGTACAACATAGCTTCTCAGTGCCAAAAACATTTTGTCAATTTGTACCAATTTCAGGCAATCGCTACTGCCAAAAACTAAAGACAAATAAAAAGCCCTCTTTAAAACGGATGGACAAAATGGTCCATTTCAATATTCTCTGGATCAGCAACAGCTGTTTCAAAGCACATCATTACATTTCAGTGCGTTCTATGTAAAACTGTTCCTCTTTCAGTTTGACGCAATGTTTCACTTAGCAACAAATTCGAACTTTATTTAAAAAAAAAAAAGAAAACAAGAGTCTGAAATGAAGCATTCTATTCAGTACAAACTGATAACTTCCCACTTTTCAGTTCACTATTATTATTTTTAATGGAAATTTTCTCCAAACTACGAATTGATTAATTACATCGTTCTAACTCTTTTTTTTAGAGATGTAGAAAACAACCATACTTTTGCTATATGTCATGTTGCTCCTAAGGTGGCTCTATTATCTTCACCGCACTCAGGCAGAGGAGAGGCACAGATATTCAAAATATTGTGGTTTTACACTCTTTGGCACCCTGACCTCCAAATCTTAAGGAAGTAACTGAGAAATCAGTATATAAATATAGGCAACTTAGCAAATGCCACATAAGAAACTTCAGGAAAACTTCTGCCTTAATGCCCACACCTTCAGTGGTCTAGCTCCTTTGAAAAACATAGCTGGTGTTCTTCCAGAAAAAGTCTCTTTCTTTACAACACCCTGATTCATCCCTGGAGCAAGTTTCCCCATGCGCTGAACAAAGAAAGGAAGAGGATGAAAAATTTATTGCACTAAATAATTAAATATTAGAAGAGATAAATAAAAGACAATAAAGTTAGATTGTAAGTAGTCTTATTTCTGCTGTTCTAGAGTTTGAGTTCTTTGATTTGCCATCTTCATGACACGTTTTTGAATGGCTTGACATTCCATTTCCTTTTATGTTGTATACCAAAAATCTGTTCTTTCTCTAATAAACTTTTAAGAAAGTCTCACACATAGGGCTTACAGATGTGTACGTAAATGGCAGTAACTCTGCAACTGCTCTGTATTTTACAGTGTCTGTGCTCAGGGCATCTCTGCGCATCCAGCTGTGGTGCACAAACCATTTTAGAGACTGAGAACCTGGCCTCTACTTCACAACTAATTAATCTCCCCAGGGGCTGTCACTGATGCGCAGAATTGTGATTTCAAAGATTTTATTGCAAATAAATGCATATCGAGACAGAGAACCATCATGTTTTTAAAGACTTTTTGAAATCTGTTGCAGGAAGAAAGACACTTTGGGGTTGAGCAATCAAAAAAGCAGCACTGAAAATATAGGTCAAGACATTAATATAAATTTGATCACTTCCTTTTTATTCACCAACATTCCCCACAATAAATCAGATCACCTCCTCACCTGCACACCCCCTGCACACTTCAACCTTCCTGTCCTGATTTTGGATCACCGAATGTAAATCTGTGACAAGGGTATCTATATATAATATTAATGGTGCTGAGGAATGTTGGTGTGAAGCGTGAGTACTTGCCAAGTAAGGAGTGATCAGAGCAGAGCTGTTCATCCTCGGCAGCATGCTCTACATCATCTGCAGGACAAATGTAACATCATTAGGCAAAAAAAGGCAGCCATTCTGCAAGGAAATGGCTAAGTTGGAGGTACCAATCAATCTCACCAAGCGAGGTTCCCCGTGATACTGTCAGAAAAAACAGACAAAACAGATTGCAGTGTAGATCACAGGGTGTTAAAAAAATAAAAAAAAAATAAAAAAAAAAGAAAGAAAAAGAAGAACAATCCCTTTCTTCTCTTTCCTTTTCTCCCCCCACTACCTAACCACTACCTAAGTTTAACCCATGTAACCAGTTGTTGCTGATCTGAATCCATTTACCAGACAGTCCAGACTCAGGTGCTTCATGCTTTAAAGCACAGGACTAAGCACTGATGTTTAGCTGTTAATTTAGTAAGGCACAAAGTACCTGCTGAAGGCAGGGTATATCAGTATTGTAATGGGCTGTATTAAAGTCAATACACATGAATTGTGAGCTTAAAAACAGTCATTAATGGGCTTCTGAAAAGAGATTGCTACAAATAACTAAAAAGTAAGCTAAAGTGGTCCCAGTCATCATCATTACTTAAACTCAAATTGCAATTAAATAATTTTCTCAGATATTTACAAGTCCTATTGACTTTTTACCTTGATGAATGTCTGCTTTCAAGGTACAGTTTTCTCTGTATCTAGGGCCTGTACAAGCACATATTGAAGTCAATGGGAATATTTGTGCTGCCTGCACTGGACAGTGAACAAGCCCAACCATGAGACTGAAGCAAGGCTGTACTAGTCTTTTGGTATGATATACCTTCAGCTGCTTGGTTGGTGAATGGGAATTAAGTGCAACTGTACGAATTATATGAGAAAATGTTCCCCCAAATCTTCTGTGTTGCCTAAAAATATATTTATTAGTAAAGAACCAGGGAGACAGAGGGCATTAATTTGATTTCCACGTATAGCCTCATTCAAAAAAAATTGAACTTGCATGAATAATCACAGCCCAGAAGTTCTGCTGCTTGACCACAATTGATGTTTCTTTTAGCAGGAGTTTATTTTTAGAATCAGCAAGGGTTAAATCTACCATTCGCTGTTTCTGTTCTTGTATCAAGGTCAGAATGAGCAGGTAGCCCAGTTCACAGTTTGCAGAACTAATAAATCTTTCCAAAGGTCAGCATCTGCAGTCATTATCAACTAATCAGTTTTAATTTGGTTTTTAATACATAAACACTTGGGATCATGTAGAAAACATCATGCATGTTGTTTAAATCTGATTCTTTTAAAAAATTTTTTTAGTCAGTTCATTAATATTTTAAATAAAGGAGATCAATAGATGCATTAACGCTGCTTACCTTCAAGTCTTGTTTTCACAAAATATTAAAGATAACAATAAACAGGTGCACTTTTTTTTTCCAGTGAGGCTTTTATTACAGCTGCCGCCTCTCTTATGAGACTAATCAGATCAACTGTGTGTAAATCAGTATACATTGATTCACTTGAGAACCAGCTTGATCCAACTGACTTTCAACTATTGCAAATACACTGTTTACTGCTTTGGCTATTTAAATCTGGAGGAGTAAGAACAGCAATGTGAAATGTCAGTGTACAACACTTCCAAGAACTGTGTTTGAAAACCTTTTGAGAAGTGTATTTTTAAATTGTTTGAAGAGTTCCACTTTAACTTATTTGGTGATGTTAAATATTTCTACTATTAGTCATTCTTTCTCATCAGAACTAACCTATAAGAACGCAGCAGAGTGTCACCGTGTGACTCCTTATGGCCGACATGGTTGTCAGTGTTAAACCGATGAAGGATATTGGTCTGGTATGCCACCTCATTGCCATATTATGCACCTAAATCCAAAATTTAGATTTTCAAAAATATCTGCTTCAGTGCTAAGGTCCTAGAGATTCTTAAATTTGATGTTCCTCTTTAAATTTTAAGCTGCCTTTTCACTTACAACAGTTGTGCCTGCAGTCACACACACCCATGAAGTCTCAAGACTAGGTGAGAGTGGGTGGTGCAGGAGATCTTAACTGTGCTGAAGAGACCAGAGAGGGAGAATTTTTTGCGACAGCTGCAGCAGATCTTGCACTCACTGATACCTATTTTAATTAAAGTAATTTTGTGCTGTTTGCTTCCATGTCTCAGCTTATGCTACACGGTTCTACACGGACTACAACCGGTGGACTGTGCGAGGTGACAGTGCCGTCCCACTGGAGGAAAAGCTGGGGTTGCCAGGTGGCACGGCTCTTCTGTCTTCTGAAGCTGTAGCCTGATTTGAGAATGGACAAATAAAATAGCAAATTACTTTCATGAGCACCCTTCGCTCTGAAAGTATGGTGGTTTGCAATGTCCTAATACTATATGAATATTTTAAAAGTCAATGAAAATATTCAATATTAATCTACGTCTGACCTTTTTCAGAATAGAATGCTACTTTCAAAAGAAATAATGCATTTTTGCTTGTTTTCCAGATTTATTTTTTTGTGCAAACAATAGATTTTTGAAATATGACATTTCTATAACATACTCAAATATTTTAAATAGTATTTTTTTAATCCCTGTGTTGATATCAGATTTCATTGTGATATAAAAGACACTGGATGATCTACCTACATAATTATTTCTAAATTTGCTAACCTCTTTTCCTCTGAAAACACTTCAAAGAAACATTGTCATTGAAACATTTTGCAGTGGATTACCCTGCATTGCAGGAACAGCACCAGAACATACAACCTTTGACTTTGTGATCTGTTAAGACTGCCGACAATCTTGGACCTTGATCACTGTGTATCTAATCAGATGGTGGTTGAAGGACTATGCCCATAGGACCTGAGCAACCACATATGCAAAATGATGGACAACATTTCCTTTTGGTGTAAATAGGAAATGGATCAGACTATAGGACTTTCCCAAAGGTTCACCTACTGTTCATATTGCAATAGGTCTGTCCAGTGGATTCTAAGGATCTTAAGGGCTAGTCTATGGCATTGTACATGATCAGGAACTGCTGCATTAGTGAATTACTAATTACTTAAAATCCACCATCAGAACACAGAAAAAGTTAAGCAGAGGCAATGAAAAATCAAAGAGACTACAATGTGACCATAATAGATTAATAATAAGAATACTAATAAGAATATATTAAGAATATAAAAAGGGACTATAAGAACAGCTCTGTAGCCACCCAGGTAAAGCCAACACTGCAGAGGATATTGGAACCTTCAAGAGCTAAAGCTGGCCAGGACTTTGGTTGCTGAACACACAGAAAAGCTGGCATCCTCAGCTGCACAATGTCATTCTCTTCAAGCATTATAACAGCTATGGAGGAAATGTGGCATCATCTGTATTTCTGGGACCACTTCCTGGAGCAGCTTAGGACTCTTGCAGAGGTGTCCAGTGTAAGTTTTAAATCTTTCAGACTCATGACTTGCCAAGTAAAATCAATTAAAATATCAGAATAAAATACAGCTTCAGAAAGATGCCATAGTTTCCCGGTTTGCATTATTCATAACTGGAGTGGTAAAACACTTCTTACCTGTAATTTAGATAACGTGTCATGAACGGGCAGCAGATGAACACTCAGTGGGGAATGTAAGACTCAGGAAACTATATGTCTATTACATCCAGAGGGAGCCTTAACTTTGTGTGGCAAATCTGATACTTGGCCCTTTAGATGTCTCAGGTATAATGATGCAAAATTGACAAATTGTGTTCAAATAATATATGAGTCAGCAGCCTATTGGATGAGCTGCAAGTGTCACAGAAGTAATGAAAACCTTGAATTAGTAACAGGTGAGGTTTTGTCATGATGCAAAAATTAATGGAGGAACATATTCTGAGAAGTTAGTAGACATGGAAATGACTCACTGTGAAACCTACTCCTTATCTTCTTTTTAAAAATCAGCCAGAGTTGTAAGCGTGTTTTATTCAGGGAGATATTTCCAAGGTTGATTTTGAATAATTTATTCAGAGGGATGGACTTCTCTTTTTTCAAAGTCATTGAAGGCAGAACACTTGGCTCTAAAGAATTATAAGCAAAGATTAAAAGGACTATGAACCCAATCTTGCTCTCATTGAAACGAACAGGAAATTCTCAATTGATTTTGTGGGATGGATCAAGCTCTTTACCCTTTGTATGTGTGACCTTTCCCATACTGATATCCCATCAATTTGAATATCTGCAATGGGAACCAATGAAGGGAAATCCCCAGTGTTGACTAGAGAAAAAAACAAGTGCTGCTGCTTATGCTTTTCACTTGAGAAGTGATATATTTTTTTGTATTACACCTTCTTGGCATTAATACAACCATGCACATTCCGAACCAAAGTTTACTGAATTTAGACTTCAGCTGACTTTGGAACAATTGTGTGAGACAATTCATTAAAGGATGCAGAAACATTAAACTGCATTTCTACCACATCTTCTGATCATTTTTACTCAAAGAATACTCCTGCTAAAAGCAGTAAGAGAGGTTTTACGGGGAGTAAAGGAAGTTTAGGGTGAGTTTTAAACCTGATTTAAGGATGAATAATAAGAATAGATTTCTGAACAAAAGGAAGCCAGGAAAGCTCAGGAAGGCTGGATAAAGGCTGAACTGCTGCCCCAGGCTAGTTTTGTCTTTAAGTTGTAACCTAAACTTTGGTTGTCAGCCGTAGCAAGGTGCTTATGTAAGCTACTCCTGAATATCATGAATGAGGGCTTCCACCTACTGTCTTCTCCATTTTTCCCCACTGCGATAATTTTGATTCTGTTTAAGTGGAGTCTTTCCTGTTGTTGCATATGACACTATAAGACACTCTGGTACTTAAACTACTAAAACTGTACAGCCATACAAGTCCTTGAAAACAAATGCTACATTATGTGTAGGGGTTGTCTTATCACTTACTGTACAGTTTAGAGATAATAAATCTAATTGATTCTCCCTTCTGTTATCTTAACACCAGAGCTCAGTGCAAACTGTACTGCAATATTGAAATAACCACCACACAAAGTCAACATGAAGCCATAGAAAAGAATAGAACAATATTCTTAATTCTGAAAACCTGTATTGGTAATCAATTGAAATGCAGGAGCAATTGAAGAGCTGTCCAATTTTCAATTGCTGTATAAGTTGGGAAACAATTTGAAAATAATGGCTCATACAAACAGTTTTTGAAACAGTCAATATGGTCTTCATGTGAAGGACAAATAAGAATTTGGCAGTCTACCTATTGTTCAGTCTTTGTGCATTAGACATTATCTGCAGGACTCACTGCAGTGGCCCCACTGCGATCAGAGTTTGCAATCTTTCAGTGTGACTCCAATGAAAATGTACTTAGTGGGATATTCATTCTGGAGACATGTTCATTGAGTGTGTACCAGCATTACTTTGAGCATTACTACCACTATACGTTCACCAAAAACTTACTTTAGTGAACTGACTCACTTTAAAAATGTTTCCTGCCTGCGACACCTTTAGCTTCTTATCCTTCTCTGAGATAGTCAGTGTCCATCACCACAAGAACCGTGTCTTGACAGAGGGACTCCAATGACAAGGGCCAGCATGGAAAGGTAGAGAAGGACTGAAAACTCAGTAAAGGAATATTACATGCATTAATTTGTCTTCATATTTTGTTGAGGCTGTCCTATGAAAGGACATTTTTAATAATGAAGATGAGGATCCAAGCGTTGGCAACCAGCATTCTCATAGTCAGACATTTCTCTGATTTTCACTACTTGGGAGTGAAGGAAAACTCCAGAAATACTGCCCTATATTGTTTCCATTGAAAACAATAATTTAAAATAAAAAGGTGATTAAATTCCAAAGAAGACAAACTACTATATTCTGGACCTCAGGAAAACATTGGAATCACTTTGGATTTGGAAAAATATTGGTGTAATTAAGACCTTTGAAATTTACTTTCATGGGGATGTTCTGGGGATGTATAAATACAAATTACCATGTGCTTATGTACAGAAAGCAGGTGTGTTTTTTCAGCAATAGAACAGATAAGAGTTAGTTAGGTGTTTTTCATATTCACTATATGCAGTTTTCTAAGTGTGTATCTGCAAATGTGTATCATTTATGATTATACTATTTTACGAATTTCTGTTTAAAAAATGGTGGCCTGGACAATTTTACCTTGTTGGTATTTACATTTACCCTATAGCATTAGCTGAACATTTTTCTTCCTGTTCAATATAAATTTGTTGTGTAATGTTGTCTGAATCTGAAATAAGTGAGTTGTGTAACATGGAAATAAGAGAAGAATTAAGTTTTCAATTCTCTTATAACGCATTTGTACATCAAAGATTCTTGTCTCCTTTAACAAGGAAAGGTTTTGTCTGATGAAAATAAAAATGGGTTTTTCGTATTAAGAAAGGCAAAGGAGAAAGGTAGGTCTTCTTGCAGGGATGCCTATCTGCATGTTCATGGATTCCCCCAAAGCTGTGTGGTGCTAGTCACTGAAAAAAAACAAAATCAGATTAGTGTTCTGGGTTTAACACTCCTGGGATCTTCTCCAGGCTTTCAACTCCCAGCTGCAGTGGCAAACAGATACAACCCGACAGTCTGGCAGAAGTCTTGACAGTAGAATAGCTGGACCAAACAAAGCCTTTTCTCTTTCCATGTCAGAGCACCATACTCAAAAATTCAATAAAAAAAACCAAGTTCATCTCTGTAAACTAAATTTATAAGACACTAAAAGATGTGATCTGTGATTAGTGGCATAGAGTGTGCGAGGTAGTTCACACACTTAAGTCAGGATGCATTTCAAAGCTTTGCCAATTGACTTTTATTTACCCACATATTGCTGGTATTCTTCAAAGTATTTTTACTCTGGCTACTGCACCTTTGGATTCAACAACATGTTTATGTTGCAAAGCTCTCTTGCTCCATTTCTGAAAAAGTTATTTTATCTTGGGTTAGTTTTAAAAATATATTAATTTTCCATGGGAGGCCTGGATGGACTTTCTTAGCTGATTGCTTATGACATAATTAGCTGGCAATCTGGCATCAAGATAGGATAAGCAAGTATTACAATAATATAGCAAATTGTAGAAAAGTTAACCAAATGAGATTTGTATCTCTGAAATCTTTACAGTTATGAGAATAAGCCTCTAAAGAAAAAAAAATCATACTGTAATGTTAATCTTTTAAGCTAAATCAGTTTAATTCATTCCATATGCTAGAAAAGTATTAACAACTTAATTGCTGTCTGGCTAAAAAGAATGTCCTGCATGAAGTACAAAACCAGGAGCAGCTGGACACATACAGAATGTCTTTTGTTGTATGAGCAGAAGAGAAAGCTACAGGATCATAAGCCAGTGACGTGCAAAATTAAAACAAGTCAGTATTTGAAATTCTTCACACAGATACTTACATCATGTCTAAATGAGTAAAGCAATGTCCAACAACCTTTTAAGGTATTTTTAGCCCTAATTATTTTACCTTCATGCTAGCCCAAAGCAGTACAAGGAGATCAGATCAATACTAACACTGAAGGGAAGCGAGGGGAGGGATGCTGGGGGCGATCCTGCACGGGAGCATGGTGCTGTCCTGGGAGAAGCACCTTCCCTGCCGCCTCTGGGGATAATGCCTTTTGTGAACCAACCCTGGCACTGCAGGTGGAATCACAGCCTTTTATTTCTTTGAGGACTAAATCCGCCGTTTGATTGCTGCCCTCTCATGTTCTATGCAGCAGTTCGTTTTTCTCTCACCCCACATCCTTTTTTTTTTTATTTGCCTGTACCAATTTCTAAGGTGAGCCGGAGGGAGCGAGGCAGAAGAACATGTTAGTCCACAGCTGCCTATCAGCGGAGGACGGTGGGTTTGATTAAAGGGGAGCTCCCTCCTGGATTTTACACATCACATCAATCACATTGATCAGCCCCCAGAAAGGCAACATATTGTCTGGGAATAAGCCAAGGAGGGATATCAATTTCACAATAGCACTTATGTCTTTCAGCCAAGAACTGGTTTATTTTTGGCTGCTGAAGGCTGAGACTTACTTTGGAGCTCCATCTATGTCCAAAGATTTTCACTGCTCACTTGCTATTTCACTAGAAAGTTATTATTAACTTTTGCCTGAAATTTGTAGAACTGTATGTGATTTCTAAGTAGAAAAATCAGCTTCTGCTTGCTGCCTGTATCTGGTGGTGGGACTTCCCAGCTGTGCATCTATGCTGTTTCTCTCTTACACTGCTGCTCAAAATTGTACAGTCTTCAGGAGTGCTCAGATTTTTTATGTCTTTCCCTATAATCTTCAGGAAAGTGTTCAAGTCCTTAGGAAAAATTGTATCTAAAACAATCCCTGTGTTATTCCTTCATGTGTGTGGTGTGGTAAAATACGTCCATTATTTTGGTACACCATTTACTAACACCATTTGCAAAAGAACTCTGTGAAAGTTATCCTATTTTGCAGTAATGGCATCTACACTTCCTGATCCCAAATATTCCAGCTTTATGGATATGTGGCTTTGTCAGATAGAATTTTGATTGATTATGTCTGCCTGTCACTTTAAAGGAATCATTCTTACATATTGTTTTATATCACACTCCCAAGGAGGTTTCATCTACTTTGTTGACATGATGAATCCTACACCCCATGATTAATTACTTGTATAATATTATTATATCCACCTACATTTACCCTGGCTACTTTCTCAATAATTGCTGCTCTGTAAATGTATTTGAGAGTACCTCTGTGTGAGAGAGAGAGAGAGAACTGGGGATCAGTTAAGCTGCAAACTGCTGTAGCGAATGAGTGTAGGAATTAACAAAATGACCCCTTCACCATTAAAAATAAGGACTTGAAATAGAAAGAAAATTGCCAGCATGGCATTCCTCTCATGTAAAATCCCGATGACTTCACAAGTTTTCTAAAATAACATGTGTCTCATAAAATATCTTTTAAGGCTAGTTATCATTTAGTACTCAAATTGTACTATCACTACTTACTGAATTATTTGGCTAATGACAGGGTGGCCACAACGATCATTAAAATGGAAGGTACAGCCTGGCTGCACCTGTGGTGTGTTAGAAAACAATATTTTTAAAAGAACTATTTTAACATTTGCAGTGATGCAAACCCTGCCAGCTCCACAGCACACCACAGATTTACCCCCTCCATTCATATTTGTTGAAGAGTCGGAGAGAAACTATCTTCAAAGTTTAGTAGATTCATTTAGCTAATTTTATTTTTCAATAAGGGAGTGAAAATAAACCTATATAGTTAGCTAATACATATTCTGGAAGTTCACAAAATACCCTGTTATGTTTCTTACAACCACTTTTACATAATCTAATCTCAATGTACTATTTTCATAATATCTCTAAAGAAATGATACAGAAAATTAGGATACATGCAAGTTTTAATTATGCTTTGTACCAGAAAAATTCAGACTTCCTTTTTAAGGCTTTCTATATTAAAGACTCAAAGTTTACCTTAAATTCTGTGATTAAAAATATCATCAGAAAACTATTTTTTCTTTAGAGTAATCAAGAGGACGTCATCCTGTTTCCAATTATTTGAGCAGACAGTCAGCTATGAAAAGATGTTATTACCTTGCATTCTTGAAATGGAAATAGCCATACATGCTTTTTCTCTGTCAGCGCTACCATACTACAGACACCATGAGAGGCAGTGCTTGTGGCAGTCTTATTTGTTAATTAGCTAAAATGGGTCTTAAAGTATCAAACACTGGCCAACTTTCTAGTGCTGTGATTCTTAATTATCTGTAGGTATTACAGAAAGATTTGTCTTTCTCTTTTCATTTCTAAGCATATCAAATAAACATCTAATCTTGACACTTACTTTATTAAATTATTTACTGTTTATGGGGGTTTGGGACTCGGTCTTTTTCATGTTAGATCTTTAACAATATAATTTTTATAAAAAATGACACAATTTCATGCACATAACGTATTACCTCATTCTTATTAATTTGTTAAGCAACCTGGAGGACTGCAGTTTCATCACCTTTGAGAGTAAAATCTATGACACGTTATTGCTAAATTTCAGACTTTTAATTGCTTCATTTCAGGCTTTCCCAGCACCCCAAATCACTACTTTTTTGTGTGACTGACATTATCTTTTGAAAAATCCTGTGTAAATTGCAGGATATGTATTTTAACATTACTAAACATAATTGAGAATACAACTCCTGCAGTGTGTTAGCAGGATTTTCATAAAATAATTATAGCAAAAAATAGTAAATGTTTTAGATAAAGGAATAGTAACCACATTTGCAGAACTAAAACGTGCCTGAGCTGCATGCAGTAAACTCCCAATGTCTTTTTTTTTTCTCCCAAATACCTACATCATATAAATAATTTAAAAAAATCAAACCAAAACAAAACAAAAAACAACAAAAACCCAGCTGCATGGTATCAGAAAATGTGAAGTAAAGCTATTATTTGCTTAAATGAGTTTCAGAGCCTTTGATAATGTATCATCAATTTCTCCAAGTTCCTTGACTTTCTTCATCTTGATCTCTCCTGTTATATATATCCACCGTTTCAATATGTAGCCAATATTATCATACTCCGAACCAAGTCAGCAGTTTTGACATCTTCATTTCAATGTCCTTTTCTGTACCTTCAGCAATGTTAATGTTACAAATTACGGGAGGGTGTATTAATAGCCATACCCAAGAAGCAGAAAGAAAAGTGCATTTTTTTAGACTAAGTACTAACTTGGGATTTCCCGGGCCCATTGCGGAGCCGGCGGAGCCCCGGCTCCTCCGTTGTGATGATAATGGATTCCGTGTTGTTGGCTCAAAGGTCGACGGGTCACCGTAAGCTCCTTAATGGACTGTGAAATAACTTTAACTGCATTAACCTCTCCGGATCACATGGGTGGCACCAACATCCACTCCTGAAATTCTCATTCGCTTATAGAGACAATACCATTAGATTATTATATTTTCCTTTTGGAATAGCAATAGGCTCAAAGCAATTATGCAGCTAAGCATTTCCATTAAGCGAATAGGGCCTTAAAGAAGATTAACTGGAGCTTCTCCGGCGTTCAGTATAAAGGTGGAATAAGTCTAAAGATTTCGACAGAATTCAAATCTGCTAAAACCTCTACCTGTGATATCACGGTGCTCTAAAGTATGAAGTTATTAGCCGAAATAGAAGTGTTGCAGCTGTGCTTGCAGAGGCGGGTGCGGTTGGGTGGTTGCCCAAACCAAGTGCTTGTCTTTACACTGTGTCTTCTGAGTTTTTGCTCTGAAGAAGGTTATGAAAAAAATGGCACTGAAAAGACCAGGAGGAAGACTGGCTTCCCACAACCTCCAGTGAACTATTTTAAGCTGATACTCTACTATCTGAGAGTTAAAAATCACAGCCATCAAGCAAGGCAAGCTGGTGCAACACCTGTCTTCAGCTCCATCGCAGGACCTGAGCTGCTGGAGTTGGGCTGCAGCATGGGTGGGCACCAAGGCTGCATGCCCATGGGAAGGGGATCCCAAAGCCCGACAAGCCCAGGGCTGTTTTCTGGGTCCCTGGAAAGCCTGAGCAGACCCTCATCTCTAGATTTCTCCAGTTTGGTTGAGTTGCTTGGTAGCGTTGCTTGGTAGCCTCTAGGCTGAGAAAACCATGGATCCATTCATCACAGCCCTATTCAGCAAAACTAATGTTTAAACCTCCAAGTCAATTGAACTTGAGTGCGTATAAAGAGCTAAGGGCTTACTTAAGTGATGTGCTGAAGCGGGGTCTTTCATCGCCCAAATTACCCACAAAGTAGATCTGCTGATGGTAATGTCAGCCTCTCCTTGTGCCAAGTACAATAAAAAAGCATGCAGGAATAATATAATGAGCCAGGTCATAACAATTATATGCATTATTGTAACAGTTTGTTTATTTTGTTTTACATTAAAAAGCACTTACGTACTCATCACAAGTTCTAGGTACTTTAGCAGATTAAAAAAACAAACACAGCATCATCTCTTCAACCACACAGCAGAAATCCATCAAAAGTGATTGTGAAAAGTATCATTCTTTGAATTTTATAGGGACACCTCTAATTTGAAACAAACAACAATTAAAGAGACAGCATAGGAACTGGGGAAACTGGAGTTTAATGACTGACCAGTAAAACTTCTAGTTATACCTTCATTTAAATTTGAAAGGATATTTAGGCTGTGATGGCTAGTTATTACACCAAATACTTGGAAAAGTTTAAAAATTTGAGACAGTGTAAGAACATATTGTCAGATTATTTTTTATTTAAGTTGGTTTTGCAGAGAAAAGAGAACTTCAGTTAAAAAACATTATTTTTTTTTTAAAGATAGTTAAAAAAACCGTAATGCTTCAAAGCTGAAAATAACCCAAGTACATTTTCTTTCACCACCAGGAAACTATCAATAATATAGCTTCACAAGTTATTTCAGCATTAAGATATGAAAAAGCATTTCAGTTTCTGGTTTGCTTTTTTCTTTGAAATGTAGTTTGTTTCCTGTGAAAAACAAAACAAATAACCCATTTCTCCATTTAGTAGTTCTAGTTATCAGTAAAGATAATGTTCTTATTTTTGTAGACTTTTAGTTTTACTGCTGAAGTTTCATACTATAGGAGCAAAACCGAGATCATGTGTTTCAAATCTTATTAATATTTTGTCTGTTGTCTCAGCAGCTCCCAGTATGTTCAGCTATTACACTGCATACAGATTCACTACAATGAAGCCATTATTTGGTTATAGGGAAGGGCCAGATGATCAATCAGCATTTAGCACAGGGCTAGATAATGGACTGAGAAGAAATTTTGACATCAGTCTTCCTGGGAAAGCTTTACGGTGAAGGAAAACTACTTTAAAAGTTAAATGTTAATTTGCATGCAGATGCATGCAATTGCCATAACCACATGCACAAACGCACCTAAAATACGTGTTTATCTCTACTGTTAACAAGTTGTGTCAGCAGAAGGAAGAGAAGAGGAAGATAGGAGTTGTCAGACACTCATGAAATAAGGGAAGTGACGGGAGACAGTTTTTACAAAACAGGCAAGCAGGAGGGAGGCTGAGGGACTGCTGCTTTTCCCAGCCCAGGAGAAGAAAGGCAGCTCTCCACAAGGGAAATGTCTGCACCTATTTTTGCTGGCAGCGGTGCCTCAGCAGATGAAACCTTCAATCCCTCTGCTTTTGCTTCCTCCTAGCTTCTGCCTCCTAATCTGCTGTTCAGACTCCTGCTGATTGTGGGCTCGACTTAACCCCTTCTCTGCAATCTTTCCTGTCCCACAGCCTTCAAGGGCATCTCATTTCAAGAACTGTTCAAGCATTTCTTTCAGCCCAGTCTTCTCCCCTGATTTCATTCCACTTCTCCCTCCACCTGTATGACTTATGGCTTGTTAAATCTGGCATTATGTCTTACAAGGTAGCGCCTATGGAAAGGAGGGGCTCTCATTCCAATTTGACTCTCTTGGTAATTGAGTTTTGGTCTTTCCCAATTCTGTGAGGCCAGAGTTGAGCCCAAAGCAGTCTGGGCTTTAATGAGCAAAGAGATATATCCCTCACCCTGCCCTGTCTCTGTTTCTCTGCTTTTTCTCAGTACCATGGCACCATCTGTATTTTCCTGCAATCCCAGCAGCCCCCTGTGACCAGGCAGCTGCCAGCAGACCTGTCAGCTCTTACATGCTATGTGTGAAACTCAATATTTTTTTGTACCTCTAACATACTTGCTGTGGTTTTTTTTCTCCCCTCATGGGTACAAATCACACCACTCTCATTTAATTCAACCGACATTTTAACCAATTTCCTGCCTTTTTTTTCACTTTTATTTTGAGGGAGAGGGGATGACTTTTAGTATTTGTCATACTGAGATAGAGATGTCAGCCAAAATCTAATGCATATCTCCACATATTTGGCAGATGCAGAGTGTAGACTGATTTGCTGGATGGGACCTTATTCTGAGCTCCCACAAGTTTCATGGAAGTTGAAGAAAACAACTTAGGAACAGGCTTAATGAGAGGAAGCTAGGACATTGTTGTATGTAATTTACCCGGGCACCTTTTGCCCACAGCAAGCTTTAAGCAATGACATTTCATAATAACCTGAAAACTTGGACCTGTAAAGAAATTACAGTGAACCAGTTACACTGCATTTTGGCACTCATTGCTTGCAAACATAATACAAGTGCAACAGTAATAAGTCCTCAGAACTACTCTATTATTTCAGACTTTTAAGGTAGTTGGATCATTGCTGTTTTAAATAATATAAATAAAAAAGCCTCACTGTGAACTGGAGGGGGAAACATGGCTAATACCTCACATCTTCCAGTAGGTTACACCAGCATAAGAAAATGACTGAGCAGGTTGGGGCAGGGGGCAGAGGAGAAGCATCTTGCTGCCAAAGCAATACTCCCAACCACAACAGCTTAAGACTGGAGACAGATGAAGATACTTCTCTTCACTATTAAAATGTAAATGTTTTGGTCGACCGCAACTCCCAGATAAAACAGATCTTATAAACAGAAGAAAATCCTGAGAAAGGCAGATCCTCCACAGCTCATTATAAACTGTGGGGAGTATCAAGACTAAGCAAGTCATCATCTTTTTTGTTGTGGTCCCCAAAAAGCACAAGGGACAAAAGAGAGAGAAGGAGGACAAATCTTAAACAGAATTTTGAGTCACCTCTATAGGAAGTCTCTTCCCTGAGAGAAATTATCAAGTGTGGTGAAACTCAAGACAGGTATTCTTTCCAAAAAATACAGGATATCTCTGATCCACCAAGGAGTGCCACATAAAATTGACTTCCATAGGATTGTTTGTAGACACAGCAGGGGGATTTGGAAGACAGTGGCCAACATTCTCAATAAGTTGTTCATAGAAAATATTGGCATCATAAGAGCCTCTCTGAAAAATAACTTAATTCACTAGGTTGTTGCAAATATACAGTTTATCAATAAATATAAAATACATAATATTTATCTTTAACTGACATCTGAAGCAAGAACCATATTTCAGAACTTTTATGAGAGCAAGCCAGTAGCAATGCTACACCATTATGCTCATTTTGTGAACATATTTAAGTGAAAGATGCCCACCAAAAGCCTTAATTCAGCAGGGACTACTCACAAAGAATTCCTGTTGTCAGCAGTCTCTTTGACCCAGAATAAAATCTTCAAAACATTGCTTGTGGCTTTCTTGTTTATGGTAGGAATGCTACAGTTTTGGAAAAATCTCAGAATTCTAGGAATGCCATTTTACATACAAAGGAATAAGCACAAAGGAAAAACAAAGAATCAGAAAATCCCTTTTAAAAATGAGGGCAAAATAACATTATTAAATACCAGTAAACATGCATTAATGGAAAATAAAGAAGAACATAGTAATCAACAATGACTTATAAATCTCTTCCTCAGTAGACTAAGTTGCCACTTATCACAAAAATAAACACTTTCTTCAAAAAAAGTTCAAATTTAGCAGTTCTGTGAGGTGTTATTGAACTAAAGAACATTTTACTTGTCCCAAGCTTGCTCAAATCTGGCCTGTCCATTGTGAGAGAGTTTGTACTCTAACTATATGAGTTTGTGAATTCTGGCCCATACCTAGAAGGCAAATAACTATACCACAAAACCACCACACTGTTATCACAACCCCTTGACTGTTAACTTTGCCCAGCACAGGGACTGAATGAGTGCAGACATCCTCAGAGGTGCTTCCCATTCATGTCAAAAGGATATCAGTCTCATACATAACTCATAAAAGGATAACACTTGCTTTGTTTAAGGAAAAGTCACTTTACAAAAAATCAATGCGTATACTCTCACCAAAGTACACATACGTGAACATAGGAATGTGAGCTGACTCATGACCTTCCACATTTCACATGAAAGTTGTAAGCACTTCTTGTATGTATTTATTTTAAGCCTACATATCTTCACCACGTATTGAAAGTTTATACGTACATGTGACTGTCAGAGCAAGGACTGAAAACCAAAAATCAAAAAAAAAGGTAATCCTCATAGTCTTTTCTGGCTTTTTCTTTCTTTGTTGTTTTTTTTTTTTTCTTTTTTTTTTTTTTTTCCTTTTTAATCTAAACTTTTTTTTTTTTTTTTTTTTTCTTTTTTTTTTTTTTTTCCCCCTGAAACCCAAACATGCTTAGTTTGACTTAGGTAGACCCAGTTTAAATAGCCACTGAGAGTTTATGACCAATTTACATCTTAGAAATTTTCGAAGAACCTAAAGCCAGAGTGCTGATTAAAAAGGTAATGTCTATTTCCCCACTCAGTAAAGTGTAGACAATTTCCTCACTAGAGAAATTGCCCCTGGCTACAGTGACACATTTGAGTAAAATGCTGAATGCAAAGGACATGTGAATCTGGACTGAGACTTCCCAGATCCTCTCTCTCTTCAGCCTTCCACTGAAATCAGCTGTTTCATAATCTCAGTGCAAATCTTCCAGTATCTGTGTGAACATCAGAGTACGTACTGTGACAAAATAATTGAATAAAATTTTATTTTTGACAGAATGTCTAAGATTTTGTCTATGTGACTAAATGTATTTTACGCAATTTAAAAATAGTAAATTTATTCATTGAAACCTTTTATTTGCTAGCATATGTAACCATGACAAGATGAAGCGATAAGCTGGATAGTCTGCCATCTGTCAGTTTGGTTGTGATTTTTTTTTTCACATGTAAGTATTAATGATGAAAAGTGTAGGCTGGCAAGAGGTTCCCCTGGATCCAGGAAAACCACAAGGTACAAAAGCATCACTGTCAAAGGAAAAAAAGAAAGAGTAGCAATATAACTGTAATATTTTGGCAGCTGCTAATCTTTGAGCTGCGGGAACACTCACCCTCCTTTATCAGATGCAGTTGGTGTTACCAGTCTGAGAAACTGTTTTTCATTTGTCCTATGTATTATATGAATTTCTAGTCCCACGTTCTTGAAAAGTTGACTCACAGAGCTCAAAAATGTGCAATGGACGGAAGCAGGGCTGGGCAAAGCATCTCATGTGTTTTGTAACAGGACCGAACCAAGCAGGACTCCCCAGGTGGGACGGGACGTTACTGAGGGAGCTGCAACAGAGATCTGCAGACACATGGGCTGTACCGGGCAAGTGCTTAGAGAACTGTTACCAGTGTTTCACATCATACCAGAATAAAATGACACCATAGGAAGATATCAGGGACCTAGTTCAAAATAAATGATTTTTTTTTTAAATGTGCAGGTAGGCTGTGGAGCCATTAGTCTGACACAGAAGAGACTGGATAAATTATTTAGTGGAAGTTTTATCATTTTAATGTTACACGTTAACAGAAGAAGGAGGGTTCAGCTTGAGTTCATCAGCTTGGGATAAGGAGTTGACAAAATCCAAGCAAAGACAAGACAGTTTGTTATTCTCAAATGAGTTAGCAACTGAGCTGAAAGGCCAGACTTTCCCAACACTCCACTGAGGAAAATATTATTACACTCGCTTTGAAGAGCAGGGAACTGAAATGAAATAACTTCACCATCAAATACATCTGAAGTACTATTTTTTCCCATTACCATGGATTGTATCTCTATTTCTCCAGTGCAAAGTGAGATTAAAATGCTGCCAAATAGGAACGTAGAATGACCATCTCTGGTAGCTTAAACTGGTATGTCTATACTGGAATTAAATGTCAAAATGGAGCCTGTAGTGTTTGCGCTCATTTTGTACAGGTTGGATGACAATACAAGGTGTGAGGCAACAGAGGGTCAGTTCCCAGATTCCTAAAGGAGCCAGAAAAACTAACTGGGACTTGAATCCACT
Source organism: Syrrhaptes paradoxus (assembly GCA_013400615.1). Taxonomy (NCBI): domain Eukaryota; kingdom Metazoa; phylum Chordata; class Aves; order Pterocliformes; family Pteroclidae; genus Syrrhaptes; species Syrrhaptes paradoxus. The sequence continues at coordinate 37,868 of VZTO01012287.1, forward strand.
GCAAGGGGAAAAGAGAGCCTGGGAAATTTCCCAAATTGTAGATACACCACTGTGAGAGGATCTGTTGGGAGGTTACAGTCATTCACATTTAAGCTCTGTCTGGTTGCTCTGAACCTAGGCTATGATACACTTCTCTGAGTGTGCTTATCTTACACCCCCTTCACAGAATGAAACTACATCCCAGATTGTACAAACACTTCCAGATAAAAAATATGGGTAAGTTCCGCGCACAGGTACTTTATATATGCAAATTTCAGCAATCTAAAGCAGAGCTCCTGTCCAAAGTATGCCTAAGAGGCAGCCACAGGACGCACAACACTACTTTGCTTTCCCGAGGTAGCTTTCCATATGAACACCTTGCATTGTCCTAGAAAGACCTTCCTCTGCTGAGAATCTATTTTGGTGTGAGTTCTTCCACACAGGGTTTTGTATAATCAGGTTATATTCCCTAAATATTTATCAACTCTGTAGAGTATAAACAAAACAGAAAACAATTCCAGACCCATTCAAGGTTTTTCTGTCTCCTAGGAGCTGTGACATCTGAGTGTATTCAGTATCAATTACGAAATTTAGGTGGAAAGCACTATGGTCAGCAAGGCCAAAAAGGATTCAATTATTGGTACAGTTGCATTAAAGACCCACCCATAAATTTCTTAAGTGGATTCTAACAATTATGAAAACTAATGAGAATAATCTTAAATGGATAGGAACAATCTTATATCATTTTAACATTTTAATCATAAAAATAATATAAAAAAAGCTTTTTACCACTGAAAAAATTCTGGGTCCTCAGTTAATTTCAACTTTGTTGAATTTAGTGACATCACTGAGAAGCTGGCAAAGTTGAAGTAAAGTTAAACAGATCTGTTGTTTGCCATGTCTTTTGTGTTAAGGCCACCATACTTTAGACAACAGAGTGGAAAAGTGCATTACTGGAATGGCAAGAATTATTATTAGCAGACAGGAACTCACCTTGGCACTGACGACTAGTCTAAGGTCTACTGGACAGTGAAAGATCAGCCTTTCCTTTTCATTGACATTCTCCATGCATGCTGAACTCCCTGACAGCACAAAACAAACAAGCAGCATTTCTAAAAAAAAAAAAAAAAGATAGCCTTACTTGCCTTTAAAAAAGATAAGTGAGATGTAAGAAGCAGGAATGAGTCTACCTCTGGAAATGCACAGCTTTGTGGTATGATGATCTTCTGACTTAGTCCTTAGGTTCAGAAAGTTAAGCTAGGCTCTAGGTATAGAAACATCTTTCCAAGTTTTCTCAGGAGCTTGGACTCAATTTACAGGTGAAATAAGACACATAAACCTGTACTCGAGGCGGAAAGCAAGGACTCAGCACACACACTGTACATATTGATGGCATGGTCAATATATCTGAGATTCAGACTTTCAATGGAGCTTTATGTGCAGGATTATGTGTCCTTTTTGGCAATCAAGTTCAGACATTTGGCCCAAAGTATAATCAGAATTTAGCTGTAGGGCTCAGGCTTTTCTTTAATTAGAAAAAAAAAAAAGGGGGGGGGGTGTTCCAATATACACAGCCACAGACAAGTTAATAGTAAAACTCCCACTGAATTAACCAGAGGCAGGATCAAGGCCACAGTTTAGACAAGCAACAAAATGTAAAAACCTTCTCATTTGTGCCAGCAGTGAGTACAGCACTCAAATGGAGCATTTCCAAAGTTTCATTTGTGAACTGTGGTTTTCTTCTCTTGGTACATGTAACTACGAACATCGAGGTGGCAGTAATGAAGTCTACATATAACTATGTTTTCTCTCCATTTGGTTCCTTCTATGTTTGGGCAATTAAGCTGGGGGAACAGTGTTGAAAGGCATCTTTCCCAGCAGTGTAAGAGGTGAAGAGCAATAATTGCTGTCTCTGTGAAAGTTTAGAGGCCATGTGTCTTCTCTCCATGAATGTATCTACGTAAAAAATCCAGGTAGAATCTGGTCTCTTTGAAAATGGTGAGGGTGAAGCAAAAAGTGAATTTCTTTATTGCCCACCTTCTCTGACTGACAATCATAAACTTTTTTATGTAATAAAGTACTGTACACCAAGCATCTGTGTGATTGGCAGTAGCACTTTGCAGTTCACTCCTGGAGAGGAGGTGAAGGGCTTCAGTCTACCTCATTTTTTCATTTCTCATCACCAACTGGGTGGGTGCTGCCCATGTAACCTGTGCCAAGAGATCATCGCTGGAGGATAGCCTTGCCCTACCACACTTCACACTATGAAGGCGTTCTCTGTTGGAAGGATGAAGGCTGAACCGGGACGACTGGGTTCTGAGTGAATAACTAAGGCCAAGAGGATAGCTGGTCCCTAGAAGGAGGGAGTACCAGGCTTAGAAGGTATGATGTAGACTTACTAGCTTATTAAAATAAATGCTATTTCCCTTCCACATCAGAGTTTGCACAAACACCTTGCCTGTGCTGTATTGTTTAACTTGTTGCAGAATCAATATTCTCAGCCTGCCTGGGTTTATGCAGTTTTATGTTCACAGGAAATTTCAGCTGGATGCCATCAAAAAGTGTGGGAACCCCTTCTACGTGTGTTATATAGAACCATAATTTAAAAATACTTATATTTCCTTTTTTTTTACTGGAAAGTTAGGTTGGTATTCCCATAAGGTTTCTAACCATATATTGATGAAGGCATAAATGTTGATCTGTAAATTAATTCGCTCATTAACTAAAACATTAGTCTCACATGTGTGTAGCAGATTCCTGCCCTCTCTCTGAAGTGAGCAGAACATAAGTCACATCTGGAAAGTCATTACTGGTTTTACAAATCTGAGACAAATTCACTACCTCTGCCCTTTCTAAAATGGTGATGTACAGCTCTTGGAGCAGATCCAACACACAGGTAAATCAGTGGAGAAAATGTCTGTTGACTTTCAATGTAATTTTAGATCAGGTCCATGGCAAATATGAGAGTGTCTGTCCAGTAATCTTCCTCATAGTATTAAGGAAGAAAGCCATCATTAATATAGTTTGTTATATAACAGATTGCTAAAGCCTAAACTGCAGCACACATTGCTTTACTTGAAACTTGCTCAATTTTACTTCATTCTCAGGTCCCGTGAAGGGAGGATTAGGATAGTCTCTGCACACCGGTATATTTAAGTGCGTGTATGCTCCTGAAGAGCAGTGTTCAGAAGCAATGTTCAGTAGAACCATGTTTCTCATCCATTGCTGCTTTTGCTGGTCTTAAGTCTTTTAAAACTCCTGCTTCAGGGTCTCAGCCTGTCTTGAACAATTAGAAATCAAGCTGGCCCTCAGTCGAAGGTGGTAAACAAGGCTGCTTCACACCTTCTTATTTATTCTCTCTGCTGGCCACTGTCACAGACACTGCAGTGGACTAGACACACCTTAGACTTGAACCAACAGGGCAGTTCCTATGGCGTCTGCTTAATAATCCCTTTTTCATTCTATTACAATGTAAACTGTATTTGCTCATTGCTGATATTTTCAAGGCAGCAGCTGCTACGGCTACTGAAATCAAACATCTCATTTCCATCTCTGGGGCTAGGGAAAAAAAAAAAAAAAAAAAAAAAAAAAAAAAAAAGGAAAGGCATTCAATTCTCCTCCTGGCTATGTGGAAAGGAGAACTGGGTGATGCTTTGCACCATCTCAAAAACGAAGCAGGACAGGACTTCTGCCTGAAGTGCATGTTGCCAGCACCAGTTGGCCCCTTTGGCAGAATTAGATAAGTTGCAGCTGTAGCTGTCCCAGCTGCATAGTTCACTTTTGGCATTAAATGCATGGGCAGCCAGTACAGTGAACTTACCAGCCTGGAAGGTGGATACAACAAAGATAAAACATGAGGAGGAAAGGATAAATATAAACACTTTTTAGCGGCAAAGCATTGCAAACACACTACACACTTTATAACAGGGGATTTCTTCTTAAAGGGATCAAAGAGCCATTTATCACATTATTCAGTTCTTGAGGAGCTTCTCTGTACAGGAAGATGCCAGTCTTCTCTCTGTCTTCTCTTTCAACCCTGTCCATCTTTATGAATTATCTTTTATTTTTTCTTCAAAAAAAAAAAAGTTTACATGCTGCAGAAAATAAAGTGCGGGCCTTTCTTATTAATGTTGTAGAAATACAAATATGTCCACCTAAGAAAGGAGTCTTCATTAACTCCCACAGCCCAGAAAATTAAGGCACGGCTCATCAGGATCTGCGCTTGCTGTTGGCTAAATTGAAAGGGACTAGTTGAGTTGCTGGGGTTCATAATGCTGATAGAGCGGTTTCCACGTGAATGAAGGATAAACAGCGATTAATTTCAGCCAATAAATAATGGTTTGAGGCCCACATTGAAAGAGGAACAATTACTTTTCCATTTTTCCTGCCAAATGAGCTGATAAGAGAAAACAGGGGAGTTGGCCACGTAAATCAGTCTTAATTTTATCTTCCCCATTAAAAAGCAGCCATTAAGACCATCTTCGGCTCATTTCATCCTCTTCTTGTTTCACTTTTTCAATTTGCACAAAAGGGGGGAGTTTGCTCGTCATAAAATTTCACTTTGGCCAACCTATCATTTGCATCTGAGCCAATAAATAGCAATTAGCATAAACATTTAAATCAGGAACTGGAACAAATTCTTGTTCCCCCAGCAAGCTGTTAAATTACTGTATTTCACTATATATAAGAAGCTTTAAAAACAAGATCTGCTGGTCACAATTATGCCTTTGAAACAAGACATGCTTGAAATAAAAAAAAAAAAAAAAAGACATACCTTGCTGGGTAACTTTCTTGCTCATAGCCAATGAACTTAATCAACACAGAGGGAAACTGCCATTAATGATGTTCGACAAAGCCCTATTTCAAGCTTTCCATCTAAAGGGATTTATTTGATCTTTATCCAAAATATATTCCCCTGGAATTAATTTAACATGCACTCATGTTAAATCATCAAATTTAATTTTTTCTTGTGCATTTTTCTTACTTTGCTAAAATGTACATATCTTTATGAGTAGGTGAGCCTGAGCTTTGCTTTCTTGCAGCATGCTAATTATGTCAACACACATTCAGTGAGCACAGCTCTGACTTGCTTATGAAGTGGTAAATCAGCAATAACTCTGCAAATGCCAAAATAACTCCAGTGGGTGCAAACCACTCAAAATAATGTAAGAAAGAGGCTCAAGCAGACTCCTTTTCTTTTTCATACATTCTTTGTGACTTGCAAAAATACTTTAACTCTTATGCAACATTTTTCATCCTTGTAGACCACTCCTCCAGAAGTTCCTCCAGAACTCCAACAGAAAGTGGAGTTATTTCCGTTTTGCAGTGGGGAACCTAGAGCACAGACATTAAACGATGTGCTGAAGGCTATAAAGGAACTCTGAAATGCAACCACAGTTGGTACTCGGGCCTCACATATACACCTAGCTCTAGGTTTAACTCTTTCTAATGAATATACTGAGAAAACTGATGACAGATATAAATCAGTTCTCCCTTAAGGCTATCTAGGCTCCTTCTGAACGTGACCTCTATACATTACTTTCTAAACGGGAGGTGTTTTGGAGAGAGATGACAAAGCAGTAATGTTTTTGCACACCAAAATAGAGAGGTTTGGTAAAACCTCAGAGTAATTCAGCATAATTCTCTAAAATACCCTAATTTTAGTGAATGTAACCTACTGATGAAGATGGCTTTCATTATGAGTTAGGTTTTTTTTTAGATTGGATTGTTGAGTGGGAGTCAGTAGAGTGAAGACAAGAAGAAAGGTGAAATCAATAGAAAAGGAGCAGCAAAACAGAGCTTTTGCTCAAGTGTTCAAGAATCCTGAAGTGCTAGTTGAGGACAAATGCTGATTCTCTACCAGCGTACTGCTGCAGTTGCTGTCCGTCCTTTACCTTTTACAAAAAGCTCTTCACTCATGAGGAGAAACAGCATCAAAATGTCTATGGGAGAGTTCTCCTTCCAGTGTAGCAGGAGGTAGTCTTTCCTGTTGTTAAGTTCTCTAAAACAACAACAACAATAATAATTTTGAAAAAGTTACTATACTGTGGACAATTTCTGGGTTACTGCACTAAGACAGGAAATAGCTTCCAAGGCTTTGCTTGTGCCTTATCCCATCAAATGCCAATCCTTGTTCTTGGGTCTATTCTACATCCAAAATCACATTCTGATAACAGGGAGGATTCTGTCTTTTACCTCCAGTGAAATTTTGATTGAAAGTCTCTCTGAGGACAATCTTGGTTTGGATTGATTGCCTTGTTTGAGGTTTATAGTCAAATAGGTTGAAGTCTTTCTAGGTACATTTTTCTTGTAGCCTATGTGTTAGTATTATGAAGTAAAATGTTTTGTATTTCAATAGCATATTCCACCCAAGGATCTGAGAAGTGAATAAGTATTATTATCCCCTCTTTATGAACATAAAAGCTGAGAGCTGATTTACAGACAGAAGTGTATTATTTAAACAGGCAATGTTAATTAAATCAGTTTAACAAAACTAATACAAAAATCTCTTCAGAATCTTATTATGGTTTGAAAGAGGTTACATTGTCATAAAAGTCACTTGAAAAATAATATAGCAACATCCACGTGTGGTATTATACCAGGCTGATTAAATTATTTTTAAAGTAGAGATGACACCATTTCTGGGTGTAAACAGAATCTGTAATTCTTGATAGGTTCAGTGATTTGATGTAAAGCCATAGAGCAGCAGATTTGTATCCAAGACCTGCATCTGCAAGGTTTGTTAATATGATAATTTTCTACCTTATGTAGCAGTTTATTAACAGATACATGGCATTACCCTGGAATTTTCTTCTTTCCATTTCCATAAAACAATTATTGTGACTCTCTCTTAGTAACGTATCTATCTTTAATGTAGCAGGATAATAAACATAGATGAAAAGAACTATTAAAGTATTCCTAATATATTAAAAATAAACATTGAGTTTTAGGTATAGAATTCAGAGGTGCAGTTTCATAAAATGGGTTAAACAAAAAGGAATAAAACATAAACAAAACAAAACCAAAACATAAACAAAAGGAATAAAACAGAGAAGAAATAATCTACAAGTATATCTAGTACTTTAAATTTAATCAGTTCTGACATAGTGTAATAGCTGTAATATTGCAAGTTTACATGCCAGCAAACTCAGAAGCATAGATGTCAGAAATGGGAGCAGTACTGGGACTTGAGGGACAATGTGACATATTTGAGAACTATTCTTCAGAATTTTGGTTTATGTTTAACAGGATTTAGGAGTGTGAAACTAAGAGTGCAAGTTATATATTCTAACAACATTTAGCAAAAATTACAATGCATATTTTTTGAGAGTAAACAACTGGCCATCAACATGAATCAATTCAAACAGAAGAAATGTCACCCAGTTTTACGAAATTGTTTAAGTTTTTCTGAAGCTTTCATGAAATACAGACTGGGAAAGTATCTATCAAAGTCAGAGTTTCACTACCAGCTTCATGGTGTCTGGATTACAATTCCATCATTAGTCATGAAATTGGCATTTTATTTCAGATCTATAAATTGTTTTTATTATGTTAATTGATTTATAATCCCATAATGTAGAAACTAGTAATTTCATGAAACAGCTTAAAACTGAGTCTGTGCTAAACAGTCACAGTTTTCCTGAAAAAAAAATCAAAAGGGAAATAAATATTTTCTACAAAATAAGGATTGACAGAGAGATTAACCCATTGTTTCTCCGTATGCTTATTAATCTTTCATGTGCAAATTAAATGTAAAGTACACCCTTCCATGGGCCTGGAATACACGTTGCTGTACCCTGCCAGGCTGCGTGTGCTCCGTGGCAGCCAGACGTATGTCTTTGCTTCTCCTGCAGATGCTCCTGTCATTCTGGGTCGTCAGGCAGCGTGGGATGGTAGACAGAGCAGGTTCAAAGGAGCATATCACAGGGATGTTTAGATTTTTTAACTTGGGAGCTGAAGTAGGCTGTTGCCCACTGTGATATCTGTGTCTGAACAACTGGTTTTTTGATGAAAACAAAATATTCACACAGAATAAGAGAACGCTTACCTGAGTGTTGTCCTAGCACGACACTCAGACATAGTGTTTCTTTTATCTCACATGGAACTACTTTGATTCCTTTTGTGGGGTCTTTAATACCTTTTTGTAAAAATACTTCTAAAATAAACATCTGTTACAGAAGAAAAAGACAGTATCTCATCTCCCAAAGACAAAAACAAAACATTACAAGGGTTTTTTTTTAATTTTTGCTTTGCTTTTTGTTTATTTTTCCAGCTGTAACAATTTAATGTATTTGACACAAATTTTAAATAATCTGACTGACCAGTTTTGAAAATGTTTAGGTGATTGAAGATTGAACTTAATGGCTTTATGCAGTTACGAAAAAAAATTATTTAGTGTGTACATGTGCCTGCCCAGTCTACGAAGTGGCATGTGAATAATGACATACATGTATGTGTGTCTACATAGGGAGAGACTGACATGTCTTTGTGCAAATGTGATTCAGACTTCAGGTGAATGCTGTAATGCAAAGGTGGCATAACACTTTTTTTGTACATCTTTTCTCTATGAGTAAAAGGAAGGCAAGGCAAAGTAGTTACCTAGCCTTGTGTATCAGCTGGAAACGTGCTGATTAAAAGCAAAAATATTCCTGAAGATTTGTGCTGTTAATTCAGTAAGTAAAAATTGAAATTTTGACCTGATTTTGTCCTTTTTAAAATTTACACTGTCTCTGGACTAGTGTAAGGTTCTTCATAACAGAAACAGATCAGACTCCGAACATTTATGGCTGAGGAGAATTAAATATCAGAAAGTGTCTGTGCTCATTTTAAAGGAAGATGAGCACCACAGGACTTAAATTTAAATTTGAATGCGCATGATGTTTTAATTTATTCAAAGCTAAGATTTTGGCTTACCTCTCCCTCTCTCTCTGTCTGCAATGCCCAGAAGAACACAGTTTAATTATTTCACTAATGTCAGGAAGCAGCAGTGGGGTTCTGTGTAGGTAAGAATATATGTTGATTTCACAATAAAGTCATGAAGTGATGCTGACACATTTAGTAAAGAGGGCAGCTAAGCTAGTAGTTAAACCCCCCAACTCTTCATTGCCACTTCAAACGTAAGAGTAACCTCAGAAGCTGAGGCAGGTAGACAGTATCTTGGAGGTTTTAAGGACAGACAGTAGAAAATCTTTATCTTGAAACATAGAAAAGCAGCTACACAGCCTATCATTTGAAAAGTAATCTCTAAATTTTATATCTTCTTTTCAAAGATATTTGGAAACTTTGGCGTTTCCTACAACAATATGGAAAACTAGGTAGAGGTTTTTAAATCTTATAGGCATTTTTTGAAATATTCTCAGGAAGAAATTTCCTTGGAAAATCAAGATAGTACCTCATTTGCACTGTTGAATGTGGCAGTTAAAGTGGATTTACACCAGTGTGAAAGGAATTTTACTTTTCCCTGTTCTGTGCTACTTGATGGCATGGCACATTGTGGAAAGACATTTTCACATATGATATCTGCTTGTGGACTTCAATCATTGGCTACATTCACAGCATTAAGCTGTTATTTAGCTACTCCTCTATGTTGTACAAAAGCATTAAGAGGAAAATTTTGGCCATCCAACCATTCCTTTGCACCAAAGACAAAAGTAGCTTTTACAAGAGAACTGTTAACATCTACAGAATGAAAGCAAGTTCAGAAATGATTCAGAAGTGGCCTGGAGCTGGCAGGAGACCTTGTCCCTATGTGAGCAGCATGGATCTAGGACCAACTGCAAGAATGAGAGGAGCGACACAAAAATGAGAGAAACAAAATCCGCCCAGTGTTTGCCACACTTAAATGAGGTATGCATTCCTCCATTATGGGAGGAGAGCATACCAACCAATTTTTATTAGCCATTCTACTGGGGATGGAAAGGATGCACTTAAACGCTTCTCCCGGAGCAGGGGCAGCTGACTTGCACAAGAGGAATAGACGCCTTGAGCAGCATGAGTACGATTTACCTGATTGATTATCAGTTAAGGCACTCTTCTGAGTACGAAGAGTCCCAGATCTGCCAAGTGGCTGCAGAGGTCAAATATCAGCATGAACCCTCCCTGTGTCATAAGGAAGTAGCATTTTTTAAATTAACATATGTGCTGAGTTGTTAGCACAGAACAAAATGAAATCACAGTCAATGTACTTTTTTTTCTGTCTTTAAAAGAAGTTAAAATATCCTTCTTTTTTTTTTTTATCAGAGAAAAAGAAAAGGAGAAGCAGACTTGCTACAATCTATACACAGTATTGTGAAAAAGCAAATACTTAGGAAAGAGGTATCAAATGCAGTCAG